>JAREIK010012297.1:0-30430 GCA_029783825.1 Sapria himalayana | reverse complement strand
TGAAAATATCCGGACGGGATGAGACGGAGATTGGGGATTTTGGGTATGATAAAATAGTTCCGAGATGGAACGGAGTTCAGACATTTTTTTCCATTTATTTTTTTCAAACCGGTCAAGTTAGTTGATGTCGAAACCTTTGTTGTACCATTTATCATTCCTTAGTTATGTATCTTTCAAACTCAAATTTGGCCAATTTTGTTTTGTCAAATAGGCTGAAATCGCAAATGAGCTCCATCACCTTGTCAAAAGCTTTGAAGTGCAGAAAAGGATAGAAATGTTAAATAGAACGGGACTGAGTTGTGTGCTTAATTTTGTTCTTTGTTTTTTCACAAGTTGGCTTTGTTCAACCGAGTGAAAGTTAATCATAATAGTAATACTACATTTTTTAAACAATTACTTAAAATTTTAATGAATAGCTAAAGATGACCACAAACATTGGTAGCATCAATTACTACTTAAGTAATTGCTAAAATTAGGCAGCTTAATATAACAAAAAAAAATACAACTAATAACATCTATGATAATATCATTTCAAAGGTCAGTCCCGGAACAGCAACGAAAATCCAAACCCAATTAATTATCTCTTCTACAACTCGTCCCTTTTCTTCATCCACTGTAGAAGGACAACCAAAGATGAAAATGTGTTATTCATGTAGACATTAATTTCTAAGATGAAAGAGTAATAAAAAAACAAAATATTACCATATAAAATTTAATACACCCATTCCAAATTTAGTTGGCCAACTATAGTTGGAATAATATTTGGATATTGTGACCCCTCTGAAAATTGTAATTGAACCATATTTTTATTAAATTGAATGAATAAAATAAGTAAAAGTGAAATTAAAATTTACAAGATTTATATACTAACCCGATTCATTATCATCAAGGAATTGAACTAATTCTTGAATTTCAATATGTTTGTTTGAGCTTCTCAACCAATATTGTAGATATATGAGAACTTCAACTGTAATAGGTGTTAAAGAACTTCTAAATTTATCTAAAGTTCTCCCCCTAGTGCTAAATGTAGATTCGTAGGCCATAGTAGAAGCTTGGATAGCAAATACAACTCTTGCAACATTTGCCAAAGAAGGATAACTAACCTCATTTACCTTCCACTAGTTTAAAAGATCAAAATCAATTCTATTTTTTTCAAGTTTGTCCTCCAAGTACCTATCGAACTCTTCCAAAGCTGCAACTTCTTGTTCTTTCTCCAATTCAACAAAAAAATCATCAACATAAGTATCACTACCATCAAAGAAATCATCATTTTTCTTCAACACAGTAGAAGAGAAATCATCTTCTTTTGATTCATCTTCATTTAAATCTTTATAATCATCTATCATCTCATTAAAGACATTTATAACCTTTTTCACCAAATTTTTAGCCAATTACTCTCCATAATGCTAAGTGTACTTAACCTTGAGATATTTGAGCTTATATCTAGGATCAAACACTACAACTACAAAAAGCATAATATTTGTTGAATTTATGCCTCATTTTCATACACATTTCAGAAACCATTGTATCTCTACTATATTCACAAAGCTCAAATTATATTCAAAATTCGAATAATCTTAGGAAAATAAACACTAGAGGTAGAATATTATGAACCAGAAAATTTACAAGTTACCTCATAAAAATTTTCAATAAACGAGCCAAAATTTTGGCATTTGTTTAGTTTCTCTCAGTTGGAACGTTTGAACCAAACTCCTTCAAAAACCCGTTGTCTTTGTCCTCCAACTGATCAAATTCCTTTTGATATTTTATATCAGTTTTTAGAATCAAATAATTTGAATTCCATCTTGTAGTACAATCTAATTGCAATGAAGATCCATATGTCAAGTTTGCTTCTTCAACACATAACTTAAACATATCAAATCTTTTAGGACTGCTCCTCACATATTTCACAACACCTCTAATTTTTTGAATAGCACCCTCAACTACTGCAATGCCATCTCTGACAATTAAGTTTAGGATATGAGCACAACATCTCATATGAAAATGCTCGCCTCTCAAAGGTACAACACTTTTCTTCACAAGCCTTTTTTTCAATTGTTCAACTGCAACATCATTATTTGATGCATTGTCAACAGTAATGCACTTCAACTTTCTCAAACCCCATTCATTCATGCAAATCTCAATAACATTTCTAAAATTTACTCCAGAATGACTTTTAATTACACAAAAGTTCAAAAGCCTTTTATGCATATTCCATTGAGAATCAATTAAATGAACAGTCAAACATATATAAGACAAATTTTGAATGCTAGTCCAAGTGTAGGTAGTCAATGAAACTTTACAACAATGAGATGATATGCTATCAAATAATTTCTTCTTTTCCTTCACAAAATAAGAAAAACAATCCCTGAGTGTAGAGTGCCTAGATGGAATTTTAAATTGAGGCACACTAACTTCACAAAACTCCTTGAACTCATCCCTCTGAACAAAACAAAAAGGCAATTCATCTTTTATGATCATTTTCACCAAAGCCTCCCTAACTAGTTGTTGATCAAATTGCCAACAAGTTAATTTGTTATCCTCTGAACTATTTCCTTTAGTGAAACTCAACAAAGATTGTGACTTGTCTTTACCTTCGTGAGCTTCTATTAATTCTTTTTTGTGTGGAAATTTACTACAAGTCTATCTCAGGTATTTCCATAAATTGCAAGTACCTTGATCATGTTTTGCCAAATATTATTTCCTACACCATATACAAGCTGCCCAACCAGTTTCATTTCCATCTGAATCAACTAATATCTCATAAGTTTCCCATACAGTAAACTTATACTTTTTATGAGCTTGAGGTTCAGATGTACCTTGACTTTCATTTACAATTGGAATTGAACAACCTGCCGTAACAATAGGAGGGTTCGTGAAAAGATGATGATTGGATTTACCAGTACTTTGATCATTTGAGATGTGATCATCTTCAATTTATTGTATTTTTAATTTACCACTGGATTGTGCCATCTGCATTGCCATTAATTAATATGATATGTTAAGCATGAATACATATAAATATTTCAAACAAGCAAGCTCTACAAAACTGACTATAACACATTCAGCCCACGCATTCGGCCCAACCACAACCCACAACCAATACTCAACAAAACTGATTGAGACACATAATAATAATAATTAATCACTCAATTCTTGTCAGAAAAACAAACCAAAAGGCTGGTGGCATCTGAGACACGGTGGAGGCAACTAGAAGTGAGACGGACAAGGGCTGGACCTAACTTAACATGGCTGGGATGGTGTGAGGTGGCATGTAACTCGTCGGAATAGCAATAGGTGCGTCGGAATTGGATGGGCAGTAGCGGAATTGGTGACATCTTCATGTTATATATATATATATATTGGTTTTTTTGGACGGGACGGTTCTCGGGATGGATATTGATTAAGATCTGGAACCATCCCAAAAGAAAAAATATGTGACAGAATGTGACGGGAATAGTCAAAATCAACGGATTTTTCTCAGTCCTGATTCTTTTGGGACAATACTTCAGGTAGGGTCGCGAATCTTCGAGTCCCGTGAGCAGCCCTACCAAATGCATATAAAGTTATATCAGTAAACTCTTAAATCCTGTAATGCCTAAATACATAAACCATTAACCCGCTAAATACTACTTAATAATTAATAAATCTAATTTTTATTGCTATTTTTTTATATTTTTAAATATTCATTTTAATTATTTATTAGTGTATCTATTTAGAAATATTTATTACAAAATAAATTATTAGTGGGACAAATATAATTTAAATAATATATTATTTATCTAATAAAAATATATGCTTATAAAAGAAGTATAAATTTAAAAATTAAAAATTATTATCAAGTAATATAAGTTATTTTAATTTTGAATAAATTTGAGTCTGGTAAATATTTTTTAATTAATATCTATCTTAATATTAATAGTTTATAAATTTAATTTTTGATCATAATTATAATATCTATAAATAAAATTATTTATATTAAATTTATATGATATATAATTTTTAATATTATTTTAACAAAATATTGTATTAAAATTTCAAAAAATTTTAAATATTATTATATTTTAAAATGTTATAACCTACGAAAATGATAAAAAATTATAGAAATTTTTTTTGTTATTTTATTTTTTAAAATAAAACCTATAAAACAATAAAAGCCTACAAACATAAATCACTAAACTCCTAACGACAAAACCTTTAAATACTTAAATCATTAAACTGGTATACATTAATAATAAATCATAAATCTCATTTTAAATTTTATTCAGTATAATTTTAAATTTTTATTTTAATTATTAATCAATTTATTTTATAGAAATATAAATTAGAAAATAAATTATTAGTGAGACAAATCTAATTTAAATTAAACCGGTATCCTGAAATAATAAATATTAAATCTCATTTTTTTTTCATTATGATTTTAAATATTCATTTTAATTATTTATTTGTTTATTTATATATAAATATTAATTACAGAATAAATTGAGGTAGACAAATATAATTTATATAAATTATTTTTCATCAAAAAATTATTGATAAACTTTTTAAAAGAAAAAAAAAATTCAAAACAAAAAATTATTATATAGTAATATATTTTGCTTTTCTTCTAAATCATTTTAGGTTTTGTAATTATATTTTAATTGATATCTTTCTTATTAATAATAGATTATTTATTTATTTTTTGATCATTATAAGAATATTTATCAATATAATTATTTATATTGAATTTATATGATATATAAAGATAATGATTATTATAACTAAATATTGTATTCACATTTAAAAATGTTATAAATTATTATATTTTCAAAGGTTATAACCATTGAAAATATCAAAAAATAATAAAAAATAAATTTTTTATTATTTTATTTTTTTAATAAAACCTATTAACCACTAAATGCATACGCAGTTAAATCAATAAACTCCTAAATCTCCTATTGCCTAAATACATAAAAACTTAAACCACAATATACTACTTAATAAATAATAAATCTAATTTTTATTTCTATTTATTATAATTATAAATATTCATTTTAATTATTTAATAGTTTATTTTTATAGAAATATTTATTACAAATTAAATTATGAGAGCGACATATATATTTTAATTAATTTATTTTTAATCAAAAAATATATATGCTTTTAAAAGAAGTAAAAATTTAAAAATTAAAAATTATTATCCAGTAATACATTTTACTTTAATTTTGAATCAATTTGAGTTTTGTAAATATTTTTGAATTAATATCAATCTTTTTATTAATAGTTTATTAATTTAAATTTTGATCATTATTATATTATCTATCAATACAATTGTTATATTGAATTTATATGATATATAATTATTAATATTATTATAACTAAATATTATATTCACATTTCAAAAAATTTTAAATATTATTATATTTTCAAAGGTTATAACCTATGAAAATGAAAAAAAATTACAAATTTTTTTTTTGTTATTTTATTGTTTAAATAAAACCTATAAACCACTAAATGTCTAAAAACATAAATTTCTAAACTACTAAATGACAAAACCTCTAAATACTTAAACCATTAAATAAGTGTACATTAATAAAAAATCATAAATCTCAATTTAATTTTTATTCAGTATAATTTTAAATTTTTATTTTAATTATTTATCAGTTTATTTTTATAAAAATATTAATTACAAAATAAATTATTAGTGAGACAAATCTAATTTAAATAATTTATTTTTAATCAAAAAAATATATATCCTTATAAAAAGAGACAAATTTTTTTAAAAAAATTAATTATTTAGTATTATATTTTATTTTTATTTTCAATCATTTTAGATATTGCAATTTTATTTTAATTTATATCATTCTTATTAATAATAGTTTATTAATTTTTTATTGATCATTATTATAATATCTATTAATAAAATTATTTATATTGAGTTTACAATATATATAATTATTAAAATTATAATTACTGTATATTATATGCAAATTAAAAAAAATTAAAAATTATTATAATTTAAAAGGTTATAACCTTCAAAAATTAAAAAAAAATCAAAAAATTAAATTTTTTATTTTTTCATTCTTTAAATAAAAACTATGAATCACTAAAGGCCTAAACACTTAAATCACTATACCCCAAAACCCCTAAATACTTAAACCAATAAACTAGTATATTCTGAATAATAAATAATAAATCTCTATTTTATTTGTATTAATTATAATTTTAAATATTCATTTTAATTATTTATTAGTTTATTTTTATAGAATTATAAATTAAAAATTAATTATGAGGACAAATATAATTTAAATAAATTTCTTTTAATAACACAAAATATAAACTTATAAAAAGAAGCAAAACATCAAAGAAAGTATTATTTTGTAATATATTTTACTTTGATTTTGAATAAATTTTCGTTTTGCAAATATATTTAAAATAATATCTATCTTATTAATAATAGTTTATTAATTTATTTTTTGATCATTAATATAATATATTTCAATATAATTGTTTATATTGAATTTACATGATATAAAATTATTAAGATTATCATTACTAAATATAGTATTCACATATAAAAAAAATTTTAAAATTGTTATATTTTCAAAGTTTATAACCTTCAAAGATGAGAAAAAATAACAAAAATAAATTTTTTGTTATATCATTGTTTAAATAAAACTTATAAACCATTAAATGCCTAAATACATAAATATCTAAACTCCTAAACCCTGAAGCCCCTAAATACTTAAACCTTTAAACAAGTAAACCTTAAATATAATTTAAATAATTTATAGAAATAGTAATTACAAAATAAATTATAAGTGATACAAATATAATTTAAATAATATATTTTTCATAATAAAAACATATAAGCTTATAAAATGATGCAAAAACTAAAAAAAATTATTATTTAGTAATAAATTTTACTTTGATTTTGAATCATTTTAGGTTTTTAAATTATATTTTAATTTATATATATCATTTTAATAATAGTTTATTAATTTATTTTTTGATAATTGATATAATATCTATCTATAAAATTGTTTATATTTAGTTTATATTATATATAGTTATAATATTTATTATTACTAAATATTGTATTCACATTTTTAAAAAATTTTAAAATTATTATATTTTCAAATGTTATGACCTTTAAAAATTTGAAAATATATCAAAAATAAATTTTTTATTATTTTATTGTTTGAATAAAACCTATAAACCATTAAATGCCTAAATAATTAAATCAATAACTTCTAAATCTCGAAAACCCTAAATAGATAAATTTTTTAAACATGTATATCATAAATAATAAATAATAAATCTCATTTTTATTTTTTTCATTATACTTTTAAATATTCATTTTAATCATTTATTTGTTTATTTTTATATAAATATTAATTACAAAATAAATTTTAAGTTACACAAATATAATTTATATAAATTATTTTTCAACAAAAAAATATAGTTAAATTAATCAAAGAAGAAAAAAATTTAAAACAAAAAAATATTATATAGTAATATATTTTGCTTTGTTTCTGAATCATTTTAGGTTTTGTAATTATATTTAATTGATATCTAACTTATTAATAATAGATTATAAATCTATTTTTTGATCATTATTAGACAATTTTTCAATAAAAATGTTTATATTGAATTTATATGATATATAAATTAAATAATTATATAAAAAAATATTGTATTCACTTTTGAAAAAAGTTTTAAAATTTTATATTTTCAAAGATTATAACCTGTGAACATGTGAAAAAATAAAAAAAATATTTTTTTTGATATTTCATTGTTTAGATAAAACCTATAAATCACTAAATGCCTAAACATGTAAATCACTAAACTACAAAATCCCGATACACCTATATAGATAATCCTTTAAACTAGTATACCCTAAATAATAATTAATAAATCACATTTTTATTTGTTTTCATTATAATTTTAAAAATTCATTTTGATTGTTAAGTTATATATATATATATATATTTATATTAATTATAAAATAAATTATGAGTTAAAAATATAATTTATAAAAATTATTTTTCATTAAAAAATAGATAAGCTTATAAAAAGAATAAAAATTTAAAAACAAATAATTATTATTAAGTATTATATTTTGCTTTTCTTTTGAATTATTTTAGGTTTTGATATTATATTTTAAGTAATATCAATCTTATTCATAATAGATTTTTAATTTATTTTTTGATAATTATTAGAATATTTATGAATAAAATTGTTTATATTGAATTTATTTGATATATAATTATTATGATTATTATAAATAAATATTGTATTCACTTTTGAAAAAATTTAAAAATTATTATATTTCAAAGGCTTAATCTTAAAAAATGAGAAAGAATACAAAAAATAAATTTTTTGTTATTTCTTTTTTAAATAAAACCTATAGACCACTAAATGTTTACTTACTTAAAACAGTAGCTCATAAAACCTGAAACCCCTAAATACATAAACCTTATAATAGCTGTATACTACTTAATAAATAATAAATCTCATTTTTATTTCTATTTATTATAATTTTAAATATTCATTTTATTTATTTAAATTTTAATTTTTAGAAAAATTAATTACAAAATATATTTCGAGTGAGATAGATATTATTTAAATAATTTATTTTTAATCATAAGAAAATATAAGCTTATAAAAAGATGGAAAAATTTAAAAATTAAATATTATTATTTAGTAATATATTTTGATTTGATTTTGAATCATTGTGTGTAATGTAAATATATTTTAATTAATATTTATATTATTAATAATAGTTTATTAATTTAATTTTTGATCATTATTATAATATCTATCATTAAAATTATTTTTATTGAATTTATATGATATATAATTAAAAAGATTAATACAATTATACATGGTATTCACATTTCAAAAGATTTTAAAAATTATTTTATTTTCAAAGGTTATAACCTTTGAAAATCTAAAAAAATCAAAAAAAAAATTATTTTTATTATATAAATAAAACCTATATACCACTAAATGCCAAAAAACATAAATTGCTAAACTTCTAAACGACAAAACCTCTAAATAATCGATCCTTTAAACCGGTATACCATATATAATTGTGGGGCATTTGTGCTTCCATGGTAGTGAGATTGAGATACTGAAACACATAAACAAGAGAAAACAAGCAATATATATATTCCAATTCAGCAACCATCCATGATAGAATGAAAAAACAAGAAATAAACACCGAAAATAAAGTGGTTCTCTACTCGCACAGTACGACTAGCTAAATCCACCAGAAAATGCTTTTGCGTTACAGATTAAAGCAACAGAAATGTCTTACAGTATGCAGCACACAGAATAGTCGTGATAAATCGCACAGAGAGAAGAGATAGAGTTGATGAACAATTTCACAGGTCCAAAAATGGCCACCCTAAAATAAAATTACAAACCATTTTATATTAAAATTTCTCTTGGTTCATTTAACCGGAGCAGGTCGGATCATGATATGGGTCAGGCTCTGTTCAAATTTTGGCCTGCTATCAGGTCAGTGGGACCTCCGTTATTATGCTACTGCTACATCCTCGGCCTCTTAATATATATAGTAATTATAAAATAAATTATGAGTTAAAAATATAATTTATAAAAATAATTTTTTATCAAAAAATAGATAAGCTGATAAAAAGAATAAAAATTTAAAACAAATAATTATTATTAAGTAATATATTTTGCTTTTCTTTTGAATCATTTTAGGTTTTGATATTATATTTTAAGTAAAATCAATTTTATTCATAATTTATTTTTAATTTATTTTTTCATAATTATTAGAATATCTTTCGATAACATTATTTATATTGAATTTATATGATATATAATTATGATGATTATTATAAATAAATATTGTATTTACTTTTGAAAAAAATTTAAAAATTATTATATTTTCAAAGGTTATAATCCTAAAAAATGAGAAAGAATACAAATAATACATTTCTTGTTATTTCATTTTTAAATAAAACCTATAGACCATTAAATGTTTACTTACTTAAATAAGTAGCTCATTTAACCCGAAACCCCTAAATAGATAAACCTTATAACAGTTGTATACTACTTAATAAATAATAAATCTCATTTTTATTTCTATTTATTATAATTTTAAATATTCTTTTTAATTATTTATATTTTAATTTTTTAGAAAAATTAATTACAAAATAAATTTTGAGAAAGACACATATTATTTATACAATTTATTTTTTCATAAAAATATATAAGCTTATAAAAGATGGAAAAAATTAAAAATAAATTATTATTATTTAGCAATATATTTTTATTTGATTTTGAATCATTTTGTGTTACGTAAATATATTTTAATTAATATTTATATTATTAATAATAGTTTATTAATTTAATTTTTGATCATTATTATAGTATCTATCATTAAAATTAATTAAATTGAATTTATATGATATATAATTAATAAAATTAATTTAATTATACATGGTATTCACATTTCAAAACATTTTAAATATTATTTTATTTTCAAAGGTTATAACCTTTGAAAATATAAAAAAAATCAAAAAAAAAATTTTATTTTTATTATATAAATAAAACCTATATACCACTAAATTCCTAAAAACATAAATTGATAAACTCCTAAATGACAAAACCCCCAAATAATCGATCCATTAAACTGGTATACCATATATAATTGTTGGGCAATTGTGCTTCCACGGTAGTGAGATTGAGATACAGAAACACAGAAACAACATAAAACAAGCAATATATATATCACAATCAGCAACCATCAATGATAGAATCAAAAAACGAGAAATAAATAGCGAAAATAATTTGGTTCGCTAGTAGCTCAGTATGACCAGCTAAATCCACCAGAAAATGTTTATGCATTAGAGATTAAAGCAACAGAAATCACTTACAGTATGTAGCACACAAAATAGTTGGGATAAATCGCATAGAGAGAAGAGAGAGAGACGATGAACAGTTCCACGTGTCCAAAAACAGCCACCCAAAAATAAAATTACAAAACATTTTATATTAAAATTTCTCTTGGTTCATTTAATGGGAGCGGGTCGGATCATGAGACGGGTCAGGCTCTACTCCAATTTTGGCCAGCTGTTTGGTCAATGAGACCTCTATTATTGTGTACTGCTACATCCCTGGCCTCTTAATATTTCATTTCATGCATTTACATGAAACTATTAAAAAAGAAAAGATATTTGGTTATACAAATAGATTATCAAAAAATAAATTATATATACAGCAATAATAAATCTTAAATCTCATTTTAATTTGTATTCATTATAATTTTAAATATTTATTAGTTTATTTTTTATATTAATATTAATTACAAAATAAATAATTAGTCAGACAAATATAATATTAATACTTTACTTTTAATAAAAAAAATATAATCTTATAAAAAGAAGTAAAAATTTAAAAACAAAAAATTATTATTTAGTAATAAATTTTACTGTGATTTTGAATCATTTTATGTTTTGTAATTATATGTTAATTTATATCTATTATATTAATAATAGTTTATTAATTTATTTTTTGATAATTGATATCATATCTATCAATAAAATTATTTATAATTAGTTTATATTATATATAATTATAATGATTATTATTACTAAATATTTTATTCACATTTTAAAAAAATTTTAAAATTATTATATTTTCAAATGTTATAAGCTTTGAAAATGTGAAAAAATAAAAAAAATAATTTTTTTGTTATTTCATTGTTTAAATAAATCCTATAAACCACTAAATGCCTAAATACATAAATCAATAACTCCTAAATCTCGAAAACCCTACATAGATAATCAATTTAAACCGGTATAACCTAAATAATAAATAATAAATCTTAATATTATTTTTTTCATTATAATTTAAAATATTCTTTTTAATTATTTATTCGTTTATTTTTATATAATTATTAATTACAGAATAAATTGAGTTAGACAAATATAATTTATATAATTATTTTTCATCAAAAAAATATAGATAAACTTTATAAAAGAAAAAAATACAAAACAAAAAAAATTATATACTAATATATTTTACTTTATTTCTGAATCATTTTAGGTTTCGTAATTATATTTAAATTGGTATCTATCTTATTAATAATAGATTATTAATTTATTAATTGATCATTATTAGAATATTTGCCAATAAAAATATTTATATTGAATTTTTATGTTATATAAATATAATGATTATTATTACTAAATATACTATTCAATTTTGAAAAAAATTTAAAAATTATTATATTTTCAAAGGTTATAACCTTTGAAAATATCAAAAAATAAAAAAAATAAATTTTTTGATATTTTTTTTAAATAACACATATAAACCTTTAAATGCATACACAGTTAAATCAGTAAACTCATAAACCCCGTAATGAAAAAATACATAAACCATTAAACCGCTATATACTACTTAATAATTAATAAATCTAATTATTAATTTTATTTATTATAATTTTAAATATTCATTTTGATTATTTATTAGTTTATTTTTATAGAAATATTTATGACAAAATAAATTATGAGTGCGACAAATATAATTTAAAAAATATATATGCTTATAAAAGAAGTAAAGATTTAAAAATTAAAAATTATTATTCAGAAATATATTTTACTATAATTTTGAATCAATTTGGATTTTGTAATTATTTTTTAATTAATATCTATCTTAATATCAATAGTTTATGAATTTAATTTTGATCATTATTATAATATATATCAATAAAATTGTTTATTGAATTTATATGATTTATAATTATTAATATTAATATAACTAAGTATTGTATTCACATTTCAAAAAAATTTAAATATTATTATATTTTCAAAGGTTATAACCTATGAAAATGAAAAAAAAATTATAAATTTTTTTTTGATATTTTATTTTTTTTAATAAAATGTATAAACCACTAAAAGCTTAAAAACATAAATTGCTAAAATTTTAAATCAAAAAACCGATAAATACTAAAACCATTAAACTGGTATATAGTATTAATAAATCATAAATCTCATTTTAAATTTTATACAGTATAATTTTATAATATTATTTTAATTATTTATCCGTTTATTTTTAGAGAAATATTAATTACAAAATAAATTATTAGTGAGACACATCTAATTTAAATTAAAATAGTATCCCAAAATAATATATAATAAATCTCAATTTTTTTCATTATAATTTTAAATATTCATTTTAATTATTTATTTGTTTATTTATATATAAATAATAATTACAAAATAAATTGAGCTAGACAAATAATTTATATAAATTATTTTTCATCAAAAAATTATAGATAAACTTTTTAAAAGAAAAAAAATTTTAAAAACAAAAATTATTATATAGTAATATATTTTGCTATGCTTCTGAATCATTTCAGGTTTTGTAATTATATTTTAATTGATATCTATCATATTAATAATAGATTATTAATTTATTTTTTGATCATTATTAGAATATTTATCAATAAAATTGTTTATATTGAATTTACATGATATATATAATTATAAAGATTATTATACCTAAATATTATATTTACATTTGAAAATAATTTAAAAATTATTATATTTTTAAAGGTTATCATCTTTGAAAATGAGATAAAATCACAAAAATAAATTTTTTGTTATTTTATTATTTATATAAAACCTATAAAAAACTAAATGCCTAAACGCTTAAATCATTAAACTCCTAAACACCAAAACCCTTAAATACGTAAAAATTTAAACCATCTTTAAATGTTTAAGTATTTATAAATAATAAATAAATATCTATCAATAAATAATAGTTTATTAATTTATTTTTTGATCATTATTATATTTATATTTAGTTTATTAATATCTATCAATAAAATTGTTTATTTTTAATTTACCTGATATATAATTATTAAGTTTATTATAACTAAATATTGAATTCACAATTGAAAAAAATTTAAAAATTATTATATTTATAAAGGTTATAACATTCAAAATTGATAAAAAATTTGAAAAATAATTTTTCTGTTATTTCATTATTTAAATAAAACATATAAACTACTAAATGCCTAAGCACTTAAATCACTAAACTCCTAAACTCCTAAATAATTAAAGCATTAAATAGGTATTCCCTAAATAATTAATCATAAATCTCATTTTTATTTGTATTCATTATAATTTTTATATTCATTTTAATTATTGATTAGTTTATTTTTATAGAAATATTAATTGCAAAATAAAATTATGAATCAGACAAATATAATTTAAATAATTTATCTTCATCAAAAAAATTTATAAGCTTATAAAAAGAATCGAAAATTTAAAAATAAAAAATTATTATTTAGTAATATATTTTACTTTGATTTTGAATCATTTTAGGTTTTGCAAATATATTTTAATTAATTTCTATCTTATTAATAATAGTTTATTAATCTATTTTATGATCAGTATTATAATACCGATCTATATAATTATTTATATTGAATTTACATGATATTTAATTTTTATGATTATTATAATTAAATATTGTAATAACATTTGAAAAAAAATTAAAAATTATTATACTTTCAATGGTTATAACCTTGAAAATAAGAAAAAATCATAAAAATAATTTTTTTGTTATTTAATTATTTAAATAAAACCTATAAACCAAAAAATACCTAAATAATTAAATTACTAAACTCCTAAACCCTGATGCTACTGCACCAAACACACATAGCGACGGACCACAGTATACACGTGCACATATTCTTGTACATTTTGGTGTAGCATTTAGAGGGGCCAGCAAGTCCTGGAAGCAGCCTGAAGTATGGGCCACGAGCTTGTAAAGGGCCCCACTATAAAGATGGGATGATAACATTCAGACAGCTGACGAGACCGAGCAAAGTATCGAGAGTAAACCCAGGAGTAGCTTGGACTGGGTCCCACTAGCCCTATCAGGCAGCATAGAGGGCCACCCAACCATCGCCCTACAGGAGTAGCGTCTAATCCATGATTAATTGGAGAGCCAGAAAAATCCGAAGCATCACAAAGCAGGGCCAGTAAGCAATGGAGTACAGACCAGCCATACGGTAGCAAAAGATTCAAACTTGTAGTTTATTTTTGTAGTCTTATTTGTATTTTGGACTTTGTATGCACCATGTACTTGTAGAGACGGATCATGACATACTCACACACACAATCTTGTATGTTCTCTATGTAGTATGCAATGAGGGCAACTGGACCCATGAGTATCTCTAAGTGGGGCCCACTAATGTATTTTGTAAATACACATTAGGCGATGCTAAACTCCCTGGAGCAGAAGACTGATCTTTATAGCATAATGTATTTTACTTGTATTCTAGCTTGATTGTACGCGTAGATAATTAGACTATCAGATGGACCTCATCACACATGCACACCGATGCATGCATATTTTTTGATATTTTGTCGGTGCAACATACAACCACATCTTGGAGCTCGAGGAGTAAGCATTCTAACCCAAGAGATACTTCTTTGAGGATCATTGGAGCAAAATAATGTGGAATTCAAATGTGAGAGTGAATCGACAAAGTGCCATAGATATGGACTCGTGGATTTATGGGTATTCAATTTTATATGTATTCCATTGCATAGCAATGACATAGGCAAATGCTTGATGATGCATGTCACACACATGCACAATCTTATATTTGCATAGTTTTAATATGGTGCATTATTAAGGTTCCTCCAAAAGGCTTGGACAAATCTAAATGGAAAGGATGCTTTGCGCATAATGACTCAATGCCAACTCTCAAGTCCGGGAATGCCAGGTAATTTTAGTTGTATTAGTACGCTTGGAATTCTTAGGCATTATGTTTTTAAGTATTTTATGCATAGAATCATTAAGGTGCATAAGATTTGGTGGGCTGGCCTAAATTAGTCAGCTTTTTAGTCTCTTGTAAGTTGTGTGCCTAAATGATAAATAAAGTGTGTATTTTTCAAAAAAAAAACAAAAAAAAAACCATAAACCTAAACTTTAAATCCTAAACCGTAAACCATAAACTATATCCTTGGTCTATAAACCCTAAATCCTAAATCGCATGTTTTGCAGTTTTATAATCAAATGACTAAGTGTTAAATTTAAATTGAAATTCACAACTTTTAGGAATGTCACAGATTTATCTTTTTGTATATTTAACACAAAGGCATGCCTCAAGGGGTGAGTTATGGATTCAGTCTATTTCTTGCTTTAGATTATTGTAGCATTAGCAATTGTCATCATTGTATATTTTGTCTCTAGAACACAAAATCATATCGATGAGAATATGCCATAACTTGTGTCTCTCTATTGAATATATTGTTATGGCACTAAGAATTATAATGAATACATATTTAATCACTATAATACAGGGTCACAGTATTGGATATGACCATAGCTTGTGCATTTTATCTTTATTTTGCAAAGTCGTTGCACTAGGAATGAATGTAACTTTGGACATTCCCAAGAGCAAAAGACATTACCCTAGAAAAGGTTAAAGCTCGAGTACTACTCTTTTAACTTTCTATAGCTAAAATTCTTGGGATTGAAAATATCACTATGGCTTTTTCCTTTGATTTGTGACCTCAAGTTTCAATATGCAAGACTAATTTTTGAGCTATGATTAAAACCTTTTATACATTTGAATATGATTCATTTACACCTTTTTGGGTATTGTGAGCTTGTATACATAACTCATTTAATATAAAAAAAAAGAAATGAAACTTTTCATATCCACGAGGTTATAAAAAAAAGGCTTAGACATGCCAATAAAATAAATTTTTTGATTCTTGATTGAATGAAAGCCCATACTTCTTGCACTACTCAAACCACCCTGGGGGTAGTTTGTACTAATAGCCTACATGGTGGTTATTTTTTTCGAGAAGTATGTTTTAAAAAAATTGCTTTGAGTGTGTGCATGAAAGATATTTTAGAAGAAATTACAATAATCAATATAAATAGCATCCTCAACAACTAGCTATTTCAACACATAGGGGTACAACATTGGTTTAGTCTGTTAGCATACATGAGTCAAATTACCTTTGATAGCCCAGTGATTCAACATCAAATATGATGAGATTTAATTACAAAATTAAATTATTAGTGAGACAGATTTAATTTAAATTAAACCAGTATATCCTAAATAATAAAGAATAAATCTCATTTTTTTTTCATTTTTATTTTAAATATTCAAATTTAATTATTTATTTGTTTATTTTTATATAAATATTAATTACAAAATAAATTATGAGTTACACAAATATAATTTATATAAATTATTTTTCACCAAAATAATATAGATAAAATTTTTAAAAGAAAAAAAAATTTCAAAACAAAAAATTATTATATTGTAATATATTTTGCTTTCCTTTTGAATCATTTTAGGTTTTGTAAATATATTTTAAATGGTATCTATCTTATTTATAATAGATTATTATTTTATTTTTTCATCATTATTAGAATATTTATCAATAAAAATATTTATATTGAATTTATATGATATATAAATATAATGATTATTATGACTAAATATTGTATTCACTTTTGAAAAAATTTTTAAAATTATTAAATTTTCAAAGGTTATAACCTTTGAAAATGTGAAAAAATAAAAAAAAATAAATTTTTTGTTATTTCATTTTTTAAATAAAACCTATAGATCTTTAAATGCTTACTTACTTAAATAATAAGTTCATATATCCCGAAACCCCTAAATACATAAACCTTTTAACAGCTATATACTACTTAATAAATAATTAATCTCATTTTTATTTCTATTTATTATAATTATAAAAATTAATTTTAATTATTTATAGTTTAATTTTTTAGAAAAATTAATTACAAAATAAATTTCAAGTGAGACAAATATTATTTAAATAATTTATTTTAATAAAAAAAATATAAGCTTATAAAAAGAAGAAAAATTATAAAAATTAAATATTATTATTTAGTAATATATTTTGATTTGATTTTGAATCATTTTGTGTTATGTAAATATATTTTTATTAATATTTATATTATTAATAATAGTTTATTAATTTAATTTTTGATCATTATTATAATATCTTCATTAAAATTATTTATATTGAATATATATGAAATATAATTATTAAGATTAATATAATTATACATAGTATTCACATTTCAAAAAATTTTAAAAATTATTTTATTTTTAAATGTTATGACCATTGAAAATCAGAAAAAATCAAAAAAAAAATTTTATTTTATTATATAAAGAAAACCTATAAACCACTAAATACCTAAAAATATAAATTGATAAACTTCTAAACGAAAAAACTTCTAATTAATCAAACCATTAAACCTGTATACCACAAATAATAAATCATAAATCTCATTTTAATTTGTATTCATTATAATTTTAAACATTCATTTTAATTATTTATTAGTTTATTTTTTATAGAAATATTAATTACAAAATAAATAATGAGCGAGACAACTATAATTTTAATAATTTATTTATAATCAAAAAAAAATATAGGCATATAAAAAGATGTAAAAATTTAAAAACAGATAATTATTATTTAGTAATATATTTTACTATAATTTTGAATCATTATGTATAGGTTTTGCAATTATATTTTAATTGCTATCAATCTTATTAAGAATAGTTTATTAATTTATTATTTGCTCAATTTTATAATATCTAACAATAAAATTACTTATATTTAATTTAAATGTCTTATAATTATTAAGATTATTATAAGTAAAAATTATATTTACATTTTAAAAAAATTTAAAAATTATTATATTTTCAAAGGTTATAAACTTCAATAATGATAAAAAATCACAAAAATAATTTTTTTATTATTTTATTATTTAAATTTAACTTATAAACCACTATATGCCTAAACATTTAAATCTCTAGACTCCTAAAACTCAATACCCCTTAAATACTTAAACCATTAAACCTATATAACCTAAATAATAAATAATAAATCTCATTTCTATTTGTATTCATTATAATTTTAAATATTCATTTTAATTATTTTTTAGTTTATTTTTATAGAAATATTAATTACAAAATAAATAATGAGTGAGACATATATAATTTAAATAAATTATTTTTTATGAAAAAAAATATAATCTTATAAAAATAAACAAAAGTTCAAAAATTTAAAATTTTATTTTGTAATATAATTTACTTTGATTTTGAATTATTTTGCGTTCTACAAATATATTTTAATTAATATCTATCTTATTAATAAAATTTTATTAATTTATTTTTTGATCATCAAAATAATATATATTAATACAATTTTTTATATTGAATTTACATCAAATATAATTATTAAGATTATTATAACTAAGTATTGTATTGATATTTTAGAACTATTAAAAAATTATTATATTTTCAAAGGTTATAACCTTTGAAAATCACGAAAATTCATAAAACTAAATTTTTTGTAATTTCATTGATTAAATAAAACCTATAAACACCTAAATGTGCAAACATATAAATCATAAACTCATAACCCCAAAACCACAAAAAACATAAACCATTAAATAGGTATACACTAAATAATAAATAATATATCTTTTTTTTATTAGTATCCATAATAATTTTAAATATTCATTTTAATTATTTATGAATTTATTTTTATAGAAATATTAATTACAAAATAAATTATTAGTGAGACAGATATAATTTAAAATTTTTATTTTCATCAAAAAAATATATATGCTAATAAAATGAGGCAAAACTTTTAAGATGAAAAATTATTATTTAGTAATATTTCTTATTTTGATTTTGAATCTTTTTAAATCCTACAATTATATTTTAATTTATATCATTCTTATTAATACTAGTTTATTAATTTATTTATTGATCATTATTATAATATCTATTAATATAATTATTTATATTTAGTTTACATTATATATAATTATTAAGATTATCATAACTAAATATTATAATCACATTTAAAAAAAAATTAAAATTATTAAATTTTCAAAGGTTACAACCTTTAAAAATTAAAAAAATTCATAAAATTAAATTTTTTGTTTTTTAATTCTTTAGATCATAACTATAAATCACTAAAGGTCTAAAGACTTAAATCACTAAACTCCTAAACCAAAAAATACCTATCTTATTAATAATAGTTTATAAAATTTTTTTTGATCATTATAATAATATCTAGCAATATAATTATTTATTTTGAATTTAAATGACTTATAATTATTAAGATTATTATAACTAGAAATTATATTTACATTTGAAAAAAATTAAAAATTATTATATTTTAAAAGGTTATAACCTTCAAAAATTAAAAAAATAATAATATTATTTTTTGTTATATCATTGTTTAAATAAAACTTATAGACCACTAAATGCCTAAACACTTAAACCTCTAAAATCCTAAACACAAAAGCCCATAAATACTTAACTCTTTAAACTCCAACCTTAGATATAATTTAAATAATTTATTAAAATACTAATTACCAAATAAATTAGGAGTGATACAAATATAATTTAAATAATTTATTTTTCATCAAAAAAAAATATAAGCATAAAAAAAGAAGCAAAAACTAAAAAAAAATTATTATTTAGTAATAAATTTTACTTGGATTTTGAATATTTTTAGGTTTTACAATTATATTTTAATTTATATTTATCATATAAATAATAGCATATTAATTTATTTTTTTATAATTGATATCATATATATCAATAAAATTGTTTATATTGAATTTATATCTTATATAATTATAATGATTATTATTAATAAATATTGTATTCATATTTTAAAAAATTTTAAAATTATTATATTTTCAAAGGTCATAACATTTGAAAAGGTGAAAAAATATCGAATTTAATTTTTTTCTTATTTCATTGTTTAAATAAAACCTATAAACAACTAAATGCCTAAAAACATAAATTGCTAAAGTCATAAATGAAAACACCTCTAAAAACTTAAAATATTAAATTGTTATATATTAATAATAATTCATAAATCTCTTTTTAATTTTTATTCAGAATAATTTTAAATTTTTATATAAATTATTTATCAGTTTATTTTTATAGAAATATTAATTACAAAATAAATTATTAGTGAGATAGATCTATTTTAAATTAAACTGGCATCCCTAAATAATAAATAATAAATCTTATTTTTTTTCAATATAATTTTAAATATTCATTTTAATTATTTATTTGTTTATTTATATAGTAATATTAATTACAAAATAAATTGAGTTAGACAAATATAATTTATATATATTATTTTTAATCAAAAAATTATAAATAAACTTTTTAGAAGAAAAAAAAATTTTCTAAACAAAAAATTATTATATAGTAATATATTTTGCTTTGATTCTGAATCATTTTAGGTTTTATAATTATAATTTAATTGATATCTATCATTTTTTTAATTGAAATCTATCTTATTAATAATAGATTATTAATTTATTTTTTGATCATTTTTAGAATATTTATCAATAAAATTGTTTATATTGAATTTAAATGATATATAAATATAATGATTATTATAACTAAAGATTGTATTAACATTTGAAAAGAATTAAAAATTTTTATATTTTGAAAGGTTATAACATTTAAAATATTAAAAAATAATAAATATTTATTTATTGTTATTTTATTTTTTAAATAAAACCTATAAACCACTAAAAGCCTAAAAACGTAAATATATAAACTCCTAAATGATAAAACCTCTAAATACTTATTCCATTAAACTGGTATAAATTAATAATAAATCATAAACCTCATTTTAATTTTTATTCAGTATAATTTTAAATTTTTCTTTTAATTATTTATCAATTTATTTTTATAGAAATATTAATTACAAAATAAATTATTATTGAGACAGACCTAATTTAAATTAAATCGGTATCCCTAAATAATAAATAATAAATAATAAATAATAAATAATAAATCTCATTTTTTTTCATTATAATTTTAAATATTCATTTTAATTATTTATTTGTTTATTTATATATAATTATTTTTTACAAAATAAATTGAGTTAGACAAATATAATTTATATAAATTGTTTTTCATCAGAAAATTATAGATAAACTTTTTAAAAGAAAAATAAATTTCAAAGCAAAAAATTATTATATAGTAATATATTTTTCTTTGCCTCTTAATCATTTTAGGTTTTTGTAATTATATATTAATTGATATCTATCTTATTAATAATAGATTATTAAATTATTTTTGGACCATTATTAGAATATTTATCAATAAAATTGTTTATATTGAATTTATTTGATATATAAATATAATGATTATTATGACTAAAGATTTTACTCACTATTTAAAAAAATTTAAAAATTATTATATTTTGTAAGGTAATAACATTTGAAAATATCAAAAAATAAAAAAATATATTTTTTGTTATTTTATTTTTTAAATAAAACCTATAATCCACTAAAAGCCTAAAAACATAAATTGCTAAACTCTTAAACGACAAAACCTCTAAATACTTAAACCATTAAAATGCTATACATTAATAATAAATAATAAATCTCATATTAATTTTTATTCAGTATAATTTTAAATTTTTATTTTAATTATTTACAGTTTATTTTTATAGAAATATTAATTACAAAATAAATTATTAGTGAGACAGATCTAATTTAAATTAAACTGGTATCCCTAAATAATAAATAATAAATCTCAATATTTTTTCATTATAATTTTAAATATTCATTTTAATTATTTATTTGTTTATTTATATATAAATATTAATTACAAAATAATTTATGAGTTACACAAATATAATTTATGTAAATTATTTTTCATCAAAAAATGATAGATAAACTTTTTAAAACAAAAAAAAATTTCAAAACAAAAAATTATTGTATAGTAATATATTTTGCTTTGCTTCTGAATCATTTTATATTTTGTAATTATATTTTAATTGATATCTATCTTATTTATAATTGATTATTAAGTTATTTTTTCATCATTATTATAATAGTTATCAATAAAAATGTTAATATTGAATTTATATGATATATAAATAAAATGATTATTATAACTAAATATTGTATTCACTTTTGAAACAAATTTTAAAATTATTATATATTCAAAGGTTATAACATTTGAAAATGTGAAAAAATAAAAAAAATTATTTTTTCTTTGTTATTCTATTGTTTAAATATAACCTATACACCACTAAATGCCTAAGCATTTAAATCACTAAACTACAAAATCCCGATACCTCTATAAAGATAATCTTTTAAATCGGTATACGCTAAATAATAATTAATAAATTTCATTTTTATTTGTTTTCATTATAATATAAAAAATTCATTTTTATTGTTTTGTTTTTTATTATTATATTTGTATTAATTATAAAATAAATTATAAGTTATAATATAATTTATAAAAATTATTTTTTATCAAAAAATTGATAAGCTTATAAAAAGAATAAAAATTTAAAAACAAATAATTATTATTTAGTAATATATTTTGCTTTGATTTTGTATCAATTTAAGTTTTGATATTATATTTTAAGTAATATCAATCATATTCATAATAGATTTTTAATTTATTTTTTTTTTGATAATTATTAAAATATCTATCAATATAATTGTTTATATTGAATTTATATGATATATAAATATTATGAGTATTATAAATAAATATTTTATTCACTTTTGGAAAAAATTAAAAAATTATTATATTTTCAAAGGTTATAATCTTAAAAATTTATAAAAAATAATAAAAATAAATTTTTATTTATTTTATTTTTTAAATAAAACCTATAGACCATTAAATGCTTACTTACTTAAATTAGTAAGCTAATAAACCCTGAAACACCTAAATACATAAACATTTTAACATCTATATACTACGTAATAAATAATAAATCTAATTTTTATTTCTATTTATTATAATTTTAAATATTCATTTTAATTATTTATAGTTTAATTCTTTAAAAAATTTAATTACAAAATAAATTTTGATTAAGACAAATATTATTTAAATAATTTATTTTTAATCAAAAAAAATATAAGCTTATAAAAAGAAGGACAAATTTAAAATTAAATATTATTATTTAGTAATATATTTTGATTTGATTTTGAATCATTTTGTGTTATGTAAATATATTTTAATTAATATTTATATTATTAATAATAGTTTATTAATTTAATTTTTGATTATTATTATATTATCTGTCATTAAAATAATTTATATTGAATTTATATGATATATACTTAGTAAGATTAATATAATTATACATAGTTTACACATTTCAAAAAATTTTAAAAATTATTTAATTTTAAAAGGTTATAACCTTTAAAAATCTGAAAAAATCGAAAAAAAAAATTTTAAATTTATTTTATATAAATTAACCTATAAACCACTAAATGCCTAAAAACATAAATTGATAAACTTTTAAACGACAAAACTCCTAAATAATCAAACCATTAAACCCGTATACCACAAAAAATAAAACATAAATCTCAATTTAATTTGTATTCATTACAATTTTAAATATTCATTTTAATTATTTATTAGTTTATTTTTTATAGAAATATTAATTACAAAATAAATAATGAGCGAGACAACTATATTTTTAATAATTTATTTATAATCAAAAAAATATATAGGCATATAAAAAGATGTAAAAAGTTAAAAATAGATAATTATTATTTAGTAATATATTTTACTATAATTTTGAATCATTATGTATAGGTTTTGCAATTATATTTTAATTGCTATCAATCTTATTAATAATAGTTTATTAATTTATTATTTGATCAATTTTATAATATCTAACAATAAAATTACTTATATTGAATTTAAATGTCTTATAATTATTAAGATTATTATAACTAAATATTATATTTACATTTGAAAAAAATTTAAAAATTATTATATTTTCAAAGGTTATAACTTTCAAAAATGATAAAAAATCACAAAAATTATTTTTTTATTTTTTTATTATTTAAATAAAACTTATAAACCACTAAATGCATAAACATTTAAATCTCTAGACTCCTAAACCCCAAAACCCCCTAAATACTTAAAACATTAAACCTATATAACCTAAATAATAAATAATAAATTTCATTTTTATTTGTATTCATTATAATTTTAAATATTCATTGTAATTATTTTTTAGTTTATTTTTATAGAAATATTAATTACAAAATAAATAATGAGTGAGACATATATAATTTAAATAAATTATTTTTTATGAAAAAAAATATAAGCTTATAAAAATAAACAAAATTTCAAAAATTTAAAATTTTATTTAGTAATATAATTTACTTTGATTTTAAATTATTTTTGGTTATGCAAATGTATTTTAATTAATATCTATCTTATTAATAATAGTTTATTAATTTATTTTGTGATCATCAAAATATTATATATTAATAAAATTTTTTATATTGAATTTACATCAAATATAATTATTAAGATAATTATAATTAAGTATTGTATTCATTTTTTAGAACTATTAAAAAATAATTATATTTTCAAAGGTTATAACCTTTGAAAATCACGAAAATTCATAAAAATAAATTTTTTGTTATTTCATTGATTAAATAAAACCTATAAACACATAAATGTGCAAACATATAATTCAATAAAGTCATTCAGCCCAAAACCACCATAAACTTAAACCATTAAATAGGTATACCTGAAATAATAAATCATAAATCTAATTTTTATTAGTATTCATTATAATTTTATATATACATTTTAATTATTTATTAGTTTATTATTATAGAAATATAAATTAAAAAATTAATTAATAGTGAGACAAATATAATTTAAATAATTTATTTTTCATCAAAAAATATATAGGCTTATAAATGGATAAACAAATTTAAAAATTTAAAATTAATAATTAGTAAACTATTTCACTTTGATTTTAAATCATTTTAGGTTTTGTAAATATATTTTAAACAATATTTATCTTATTAATAATTGTTTATTAATCTTTTGTTTGATCATTATTATAATATATATCAATATAATTGTTTATATTGAATTTATATGATATATAATTATTAAGAATATCATAACTAAATATAGTATTCACATTTCAAAAAAATTTAAAAAATGTTATATTTTCAAAGGTTATATCCTTCAAAAATGAGAACAAATAACAAATAAAATTTTTTGTTATTTTATTTTTTAAATAAAACCTATAAACTACTAAATGCCTAAACACTTAAATCACTAAATTCTTAAATCCCAAAACTCCTAAATATATAATCTTTTAAACCTGTATATTTTATCTTATTAATAATAGTTTTATTTAATATCTATCTTATTAATATATTTTACTTTGATTTTGAATCATTTTAGGTTTTGCAAATAAATTTTATTTAATATCTATCTTATTAATAATAGTTTATTATTTTATTTTATTATCGTAATCATAATATCTATAAAAAAATTTATTTATATTGAATTTACATAATATATAATTATTTAAATTATTATTACATAATAATATTTTCACATTTAAAAAAAAATTAAAAATTATTATATTTTCAAAGGTTATAACCTTTGAAAATAAGAAAAATAAAAAAATAAATTTTTTGTTATTAGATTTTTTAAATAAAATCTATAAACCACAAAATACCTAAATTCTTAATGACTAAACTCCTAAATCCCTATGTCCAAAACTAAATAAGCCTTTAAATTAGTATACTCTAAATAATAAATAATAAATCTCATTTTTATTAGTATTCATTATAATTTTAAATATTCGTGTTAATTATTTATCAGTTTATTTTTATTGAAATATTAATTACAAAATAAATTATTAGTGAGATGAATATAATATAAATAATTTATCTTTCATCAAAAAAATATAAGATCATAAAAAGAAGCAAAATTTTTAAAACAAAATATTCTTATTTAGTAATTTATTTTAATTTAATTTTGAATAATTTTAAATTTTGCAATTATATTTTAATTTAGATCATTCTAATTAATAATAGTTTATTAATTTATTTATTGATCATTATTATAATATCTATTAATAAAATTTTTTATATTGATTTTAGATTATATATAATTATGAAGATTATTATAACTAAATATTATATTTACATTTTTAAAAAAATTAAAAATTATTATATTTTCAAAGGTTATAACCTTCCAAAATTAGATAAAATCACCAAAGGCATAAACACTTAAATGACTAAACCCCAAACACCTAAATACTTAAACCATTAAACCTGTATATCCTGAATAATAAATAATTAATCTCAATTTTATTTGTATTCAATATAATTTTAAATATTTATTTTTATTATTTATTAGTCTATTATTATAGAATTATAAATTACAAATAAATTATGAGGAAGACAAATATAATTTAAATAATTTATTTTTAATAACAAAAATATAAACTTATAAAAAAAGCAAAATATTAAAAAAAATTATTATTCAAGATAATATATACTTTGATTTTGAATAAATATAGATTTTGCAAATATATTTTAAATAATATCTATCTTATTAATAATAGTTTATTAATTTATTTATTGATCACTATTATAATATCTAGCAATGTTAATATTTATATTGAATTTAAATGACTTATATTTATTAAGATTATTATAACTAAATATTATATTCACATTTGAAAAAAATTTAGAAACTTTTATATTTTCAAAGGTTATAACCTTAAAAAATTAGAAAAATAAATAAAAATAAAATTTTTGTTATATTATTGTTTAAATAAAACTTATAGACCACTAAATGCCTAAACACTTAAATCTATAAACTCTTAAACACAAAAGTCTCTAAACACTTAAAACTTAAAACTCATAAACCTAAAACATAATTTAAATAATTTATTTATCATCAAAAAAAAATATAAGCTTATAAAAAGAAGCAAAAACTAAAAAACAAAAATTATTATTTGGTAATAAATTTTACTTTGATTTTGAATAATTTTAGGTTTTGCAATTATATTTTAATTTATATCTATCATATTAATAATACCATATTAATTTATTTTCTGATAATTGATATCATATCTATCAATAAAATTGTTTATATTTAGTTTATATTATATATAATTATAATGATTCTTATTACTAAATATTGTATTCACATTTTTAAAAAAAATTAAAATTATCACATTTTCAAAGGTTATAACCTTTGAAAATGTGAGAAAATATTAAAAATAAATTTTTTGTTATTTCATTATTTAAATAAATCCTATAAACTACTAAATCCCTAAACACTTAAGTCAAAAACTCTGAAATCTCGAAAACTCTAAATAGATAATCCTTTTAAATTGGTATACCCTAAATAATAAAAAATAAATCTCAATATTATTTTTTTCATTATAATTTAAAATATTCATTTTAATTATTTATTCTTTTATTTTTATTAAATATTAATTACAATAAAAATAATGAGTTAGACAAATATGATTTATATAAATTATTTTTCATCAAAATATATAGATAAACTTATAAGAAGAAAAAATTTCAAAACAAAAATTTATTATATAGTAATATATTTTGCTTTCCTTCTGAATCATTTTTGGTTTTGTAATTATATTTTAATTGATATCTTTCTTATTAATAATAGATTATAATATTTTTTTTGATCATTATTAGAATATTTATCAATAAAATTGTTTATATTGAATTTACATGATATATAATTATAAAGATTATTATAACTAATTATTGAATTCACTTTTGAAAAAAATTTAAAAATTATCATATTTCCGAAGGTTATAACCTTCGGAAATATGAAAAAATAATAAAAATAAATTTTATGTTATTTTAATTTTAAAATAAAACCTATAAACCACTCAATGCATACACAGTTAAATCTGTAAACTTCTAAACCTCGTAATGCCAAAATACATAAACCATTAAACCTCTATATACTACTTAATAATTAATAAATCTAATTTTTATTTCTATTTATTATAAGTTTAAATATTTATTTTAATTATTAATTAATTTATTTATATAAAAATATTTATTACAGAATAAATTATGAGTGTGAGAAATATTATTTAAATAATCTATTTTTAATCAAAAAAAGTATTTACGCTAATAAAATAAGTAAAAATTTAAAAATTAAAAATTATTATTAAGATATTTTACTTTAATTTTGAATCAATTTGAGTTTTGTAAATATTTTTTAATTAATATTTATCTTATTATTAATAGTTTATTAATTTAATCTTTGATAATTATTAGAATATCTATGAATAAAATTGTTTATATTGAATTTATATGATATAAAATTATTATGATTATTATAAATAAATATTGTATTCACTTGTGAAAAAGATTTAAAAATTATTATATTTTCAAAAGTTATAACCTTAAAAAATGAGAAAAAATTATAAAAATAAATTATAAATATAGTTATAAAAATTATAAATATATTTTTAATCAATATAATTTTTATTACTAAATATTGTATTGACTTTTGAAAAAAGTTTTATAATTTTTATGTTTTCAAAGATTATAACCTTTGAACATGTGAAAAAATAAAAAAAATAATTTTTTTTTTCTTATTTCATTGTTTAAATAAATCCTATACACCACAAAATGCCTAAACACTTAAATCACTAAATTACAAAATTTCGACACCCCAATATAGATAATCCTTTAAACTGGTATACACTAAATAATAATTAATAAATCTTATTTTTATTTGTTTTCATTATAATTAAAAAAATCATTTTGATTATTAGTTTTTTATTTGTATATCTTAATTAATTATAAAATAAATTATGAGTTAAAAATATAATTTATAAAAATTATTTTTCATCAAAAAATAGATAAGCTTATAAAAAGAATAAAAAATTAATAAAAAATAATTATTATTTAGTAAAATATTTTGCTTTGCTTTTGAATCATTATAGGTTTTGATATTATATTTTAAGTAATATCAATCTTATTCATAATAGATTTTTAATTTATTTTTTGATAATTATTAGAATATCTATGAATAAAATTGTTTATATTGAATTTATATGATATATAATTATTATGATTATTATAAATAAATATTGTATTCACTTGTGAAACAAATTTAAAAATTATTATATTTTCAAATGCTATAACCTTAAATGAGAAAAAATAATAAAAATAAATTTTTGGTTATTTTATTTTTTAAATAAAACCTATAGATCATTAAATGATTACTTAATTAAATCAGTAAGCTCATAAACCCCGAAACCCCTAAATACATAAATCTTTTAATAGCTATATTCTACTTATTAAATAATAAATCTCATTTATATTTCTATTTATTATAATGTTAAATATTCATTTTAATTATTTATAGTTTAATTTTTTTAAAAAAATACTTCAACATAAATTTCTATGAGACGAATAATAGTTAAATAATTATATTTAATTAACAAAATATATAATCTTATAAAAAGAAGGAAAATTTTAAAATTAAATGTTATTTTTAGTAATATATTTTGATTTGATTTGAATTATTTTGTGTTATGTAAATATATTT
>JAREIK010012296.1:0-23221 GCA_029783825.1 Sapria himalayana | reverse complement strand
GGAATTTATGCGAGAAAAGTATTGCATAAATGATGATACAAATAAAGAAAAGAATAAAAGTAAAAGATCACAAGTTTGGGTATAAATGCTCAAATAAAGAGATTTAGTTGAAAAAAATACTTTAAACTAACTAGGAAATGATGGAGATGAATGCTAAATTCAGAATATTCTTTCTGAATTATTTAAAGAGAAAAGACAGATAAATAAATATTATTTAAATGGGCCTGGGATAATGAAAATCTACAAAAAATTAAAACTTTTATGTGGAAAGTGTTATCAAATATCATACCAATAGACACTAACTTAAAAAAGAAGGGGATTCAATTAGTATCTAGATGTGCTTGCTATGAAAGTGAGGTTGAATCCATAGATCATTTGTTATCACAGGAAGGGTTGCAGCAGAAATATGGAGAAGATTAGGATTAAAAATACAAATAAAATATGAGCATCTCACTTTAAAACACATACTTCAAAAATAGATAAAAATACATGCCTCAAGCCCCGCCAAGAAGTGGATCAAAAACAACATTCCACTAATAGCAATCTGGTGTATTTGGAAGGCCAGAAACAAAAGTAGGTTTAAGGGGCATAAGATGATAATAGAGGACATCTTGATAGAAATAAAGGAGTAAACGGTAAGAATTTCTAAATCGAATCCTCTTAAAGTATTAGGAATAAAGCCAGATAAAGATATAATGAATTTTTGGAATTTAAAAGTAAAACAACAAAATTACTTTAGGACATTAGGTATAATATGGGAAAAACCATCAAACGAAAGGCTAGCATTATTAATAGATGGTAGTAATAATAGAGATATGGGAGCAGCGAGAGGGGGGTGGTATTAAGAAAATTTGAAGGGAAGTTAGGTTCTAGCATACACAAGAAAATACCAAGCTTCTTCGGCACTACATGCAGAGATACTAGCACTAAGAGACGGGTTAAAATATGTAAAAAAATGAATTAAGTAAGATAGATATTCAAATAGATTCAAAAATAGTGGTAAGTTTAATAAATAAAAAGTAAGTAATTTGGAGATATGAAAAGGAAATAGAAGAAATATTGCAAATAATTAACACATTAGAAGCTACCATAAAACATATTTAGAGAAGCCAATGCCTTAGCAGATAGACTTGCCAAGGAAGGACGAAATATAGGTTATCAAGATTTGGGAAGGAAGTATACCTGATAAATACAAAGTTATTGTAATTCTAGATAGCAAAGAATTGTTTTATATTAGAAAAATCAAAGAACCTCAGCCTTGAGAAGTAGTGATAAAACTTCTTTGAGCAGTAAAGCTTATAGCAAAGAGGGCCCCTTGATATAGGGGGGTTTGAAAATGCAGGTAATGGAAGGCCCATGTAAAGAGTCATCCCAGTCTAGAGGGATGACAAATAAAATTTTATATTATTGTGTGTTTTTTTTCTATTTTTTTTATCAATATAATAGGGACAAGCTTTGTATCGGGGGAAGACACAGCAGAAGGAGCTTTAAACTCTGCCCATTAAAAAAAACAACCGACAATGAAGTTGGAAAGGAATGTAGAATACAAAAGGGGGGGGGGGGTGCAAGTTTAAAAGTGTCTGTAGGCTATATGCTTCATGTGTATTAATTAATGTAGTAAATTGTAATTTTTGTAGAGGGTAGGGAGTGGTAGCAATAAGAGCTTGGACATGGGCTAGAATGGATAGGGGTAGTAGGGATTTTAAGTGTATAGTAGGAATACCTTGGTGTGGGTATTTTGTTTATCTTGCAGAAAATCACTATAGACAGAATATTGACATGAGGGTTGGAAGAATATAAAGAGATAGAGATGATGACAAGGCCAAAAGTGGTCTGTCAGTTAGTGGCTGCTGCCACAGATGTTCTGGAATCTGGGAGGAAGATGATAGAAGATTGATATGGGCTGCCTCTTTTGTTTTTTTCTTATTTTTCTTAGTTTCTGTTTTGGCTGAATGTATTGTATATGGTTGATATGTTAAGGGGAGGGTGAAGGGGAAAAGGGTAGAAAAAGCATATAAGATGTCAACAATAAAAAATAGCACTTAAAGAAGAGGCAAAATGAAGGGCAGGTATAGCTAATGATGAAAGCTAATGATGAAAGCTAATGATGAAAGCATCTATAGTCAGGATTGGAGGACCTGTTATCCATGGCAGTTTTTTTGTGTTTTATTTCTTTTTTCTGCCTCAATTGTAAACCAGATTGACAATGTGTTGAGGGGGTGGGGAAAGAGAAAAAAAGGTAGGCATAGAACATAATATATATGTCTCTGGTGTGTAATTTTATTGTATAGAATAGAAGCTGGAAAGATTATAGGGAGGTAGCAAAGAGGCTATGGGAAGGCAAAAAAGAGACTATGGGGAGGCAACAAAAGAGACTAAGGGAAGGCAGGAAATAAGCTAAAGATACAATTAAAAGGGCAAAGATTATAGAACCATAGCATACACATAATAACAAATAGATCAACGGATAATTGAATCATGTAAAATGTATGTTTATGTTAATCAAATCAATCTCTAAATAGTTAAGTAGATTGATACCCGATAGGGGTATATAAGAGGTTAATAGAGGGTGTAAAGGGTAAGGGGTAGCAAGTAAGTAGGTTGTAAAATGGCATTCCTCAGCGAAAAAGAGGGTTAATATTAATAAAACAAACTTTCCAAAAGAAGAAGAAGAACAAACTATTCTTTTTTTGAAAAAATGCTCTCAACTTTATAGAGAGAGAAAGTACACTTTTAGAGAGAGAAACCACCATTTTTATGTAATTTGAGCTCAATTTGAAGCCAAAATTGTATAATTTGGATTATCTCTTCAACAAAAAAAAATCTTTTAATTCATTAAACAAAGAGACTACGCTCTTTTATCCGAGGTTTGACGGAAAAGAGGCATCACCGTAGTGAGTGATATTTACAGAGGAGTTTTCAAAGATTGCCGAACCATTCAAGCTAACACTTGTAGGAAAATTCTCCAATAGAAAATCGAGTTACAAAGATATTTATGGGTTTAGTGCGGCATTGAAATTAAGATAGGTGGTTAAAATTGCAATATATGACGGGAAGCGCGTTTTCTTCCAGTTCAAAGAGGAAGACGACTTCCTTAGAGTATGGATTAGAGTGCAGTTGAGTGTTGCTGGTTATCCCATGTGCATCCTCAAGTGGTCGTCTGACTTTACTGCAGCAGAAGAATCAGTGCAAACCCTGGTATGGTTCTCACTGCCGAAGCTTCCCCATCATGTTTAGTAAGCATTTTTCTTTATATAGCACTTTGCTTGGGTAAACCATGGCTGATTGATGAAGCCACGACCTACATGACAAGGTTGAGTGTGGCTAGGATTTGCATTGAAATTAACTGCAAGGTTCTTCCTCCGAATATGGTGTGAGTTGGCAGAGACCTCATTAATGGATTCTGGCAAAAAATTATTTCAGAATCCATGCCCCACTACTGCCTAAACTGCCACAAATTGGGGCACGAGCAAAAAGAATGTATGGTGGGAGGTAGGAGTAAGAAGGAGGAAGTAGCAAGTAAGGAGGATAAGAGAGGTAGAGGAAAAGCTTGGGTGAGAAGAGAGCCTAAGGAAGGGGAGTTAGAAAGAGAAAAAGATGAGGGAGAGGTGATAAAAGAGGGGAGAGAGGCAGGATGGGAAGGGAATGTTGAAGGGGAGGGAGAAAATAAGGAGAGTGGAAAGGATAGACCTAGAGAAAGAGGGATAGAATGGGTAAATGAGGCTGGAATGGAAGCAGCGAAAGAGGTTGAGAGTGGTGAGGTGGGCTTAGAGGAGGAAGGGATAGCTTTAAGTAAAAGGGAGGAGATTAGAAGATGGTTAGAGGAGGAAGGGATAGCTTTAAGTAAAAGGGAGGAGATTAGAAGATGGTTAGAGGAGGAAGGGATAGCTTTAAGTAAAAGGGAGGAGATTATAAGATGGTTAGAGGAGATACCAAGGGGGACCGAAGGGATATAAATAGTAGGGAGAAAAAGTGGTGCAAGGCATAGAGGAAGGAGAAGGGAGAAGAGAGTGGAGATAAACTTAAAAAGAACATAGAAAAGCATAATTGGGCGGAGGATGACCTCCTATCGGAGGAGGAATCATAGGTAAAAAGCTGGCCATTTTCCAACTATAACAAGGTAGAACAATTGCTGGATATTAATGCACCTAATGATGATTTAGTGCGGAATGAACATCCTAGATACATACCAAAAAACATGGAAAATGCAATAGAAGAAATCAGAAACTTGGAAAGGAGTTTAGAAAAATTATATTTAAAAAAGAAACTAGAGCAAGCACCACCAAGCACAAGCAAACCACCGGGAAGCATGAAAAAATATTTAAATGTAATATATGACTCCAAATGCACAACTAGAGCTCAAGCAATATTTACTTAAATATGATGAATAGTTATTTTGGAATGGAAGAGGAGTGACGAACATTCCTACAATAAATAGAATTAGAAAACTTATTAAAATACATAGACTTAAAATTGTTATCCTAGCCGAATCAATGGTAAGAGAAATAAGCTTGAGAAATATAAAATAAGATAAGATTACATAAGGCATTTTCAAATGGTAATGGTAAGATTTGGGTTATGTGGAATAATTCAATGGACATTGAAATTTTTGTAAAAACTAATCAAATTGTTAGTTTTAAAATAGGTAAATAGCCAGAGCTCATCTTTTCAGTAGTCTATGCAAGTAATGCAAAAGAAGAAAGGAAGATGCTTTGGTTAAAAATGGATAAATTAGCCGCAATGAAGTTGCCGTGAATTATAGGAGGGGACTTCAATATGATTAGAAGCAATACCGAGAAAAGAGGCGGAAGGTCTTCTGACTCAGTAGTGATAGCTCATTTTAATGATGCTATTGCCAGTGCAAAATTAATAGAGGCAAAATTTTTATGATCAAATTACACTTGGTGTAATAACTGGAAGAAAAGAGGGGCAATATGGTCTAGACTTGATCGGGTGCTATTTAATGCACAATGGCTGGATAAGCTGGGGGGAATAAAGGTGCAATATTTAAGCAGAACATGCTCAGATCATAGCCTGCTCTTGGTAACACTCCAGAAAGAGATGGGAGACCTAATGGTTTTAAATTAAAAAATATGTGGGAATGCATAAGGACTTTGACGTGATTATAAGAGAATCATGGGAAAAACTAGTATTGGGCAATCCCATGCAAGTACTGGCACAGATATTGCGAAGAGTGTGTCTGGTCCTTAGTAAGTAGAAGGTTTTTGGTAATATTACCAAAAAAATACAAGAATCTGAGTAGAAAGTAATTACTCTAGAACTAGAGTATGAAGAAATGCAAGATAGCATAACTAGAATAGAACTTAGCAAAGCGAAAGCTGAACTAAGACTTAGAATGCATATGGAACAAGTCTATTGGAAACAAAGAGCTAAAATTAAGTGGTTGAAAGATGGAGATAAAAATACGAAGTTTTTTAATACAATGACGAAAATTAGAAATCAAAAAATAGGAATAAAAGGCTCTAAAAAAGAAAATGGAGAATGGATAGAAAAAGAGGAAGAAATTAAAAATGAATTAAAAGGTTTTTTCAGAGATTATGTGGGCCAAACACTTGTAGAAGGCTTACATTAATGGAAAAGAATTGAAAGAAAAGTCATGGAATAGGATAATGAAATGTTAGAAGTACTATCAAGAGAAAAAGAGGTGAAAGAGGTTGTATTTAATGCTAATAAAGATAGTGTTGCAAGTCCAGATGGCTGAATAATGGTTTTTTCCAACGTAGTTGGAGCATAATAAAAGATGAAATAGTTGCAGCCATAGCATGGATCTTTCCAGGTGCAAATATTACTAAAGCATGGACTAGTTCATATATAGTGTTGATTCCCAAAAAAGCAAATCCACAAAAAGGAGAAGACTATAGGCCAATTAGCCTATGCAATACAATTTACAAGATCTTAGCTAAAATACTCCATAATAGGCTCAGTATGATACTTCCCAAAATTATATACCTTGAGGAAGTAGGCTTCAACAGAAATAGGCTAATGATGGAAAATATCAATTTAGCATTAGAATTGATAAGAGAAATAGGAGCAAAAGTGAATGGGTATAATGTAATCATGAAGTTAGACTTGTCAAAAGCACTTAATAGAGTTGAATGGGATATTTTATGTTTTTATGAGGAAGATGAGATTCTCGAGAATAATGGATAGACATTATGTTTAGGTGTTTTTCTAGTGTATAGGTTAAAATTTTTAAAATGGGAAAGTAGGTGGAAAGTTTCAACCAACAAGGGGACTAAGATAGGAAGATCCATTATCTCCTTCCCTGTTTAACATATACTTAGAGTTTTTATAATAAATCTGAAAGAGGAAGTGAAAAGTGGTAGTATTTTTGCTTATAAGTAACCTAGATACACACCACTAATAAGGTGCCTGGCATATGTGGATGATATAATAGAATTCACAAATGCAAGCAGACATTCTATGAAAGATCTTATGAGGCTGCTGCAAACAAAAGAGGAATCAGTGCAAATGTTAAATAAAAATAAATTTCAATTTATGATAGCGGAAAAAATGTCAGAAAATATTACCCAAAAGATCAAAAGGGTTATAGGTTTAATACAAAAGAAGGGGGTGTTAATAAATTTGGGTTTCCCGATATGAAGGTAGAGTAAAGGAGGAATATTTTCCATTCTTAGTGGAAAAGATAAGATAAAAAAATTGTGAGTTGGAAAGAGGACCTATTAAACATGGTAGGAAGAATATCACTAATTTCGCACGTGTTGCAAGGATCGTTAGCATACATTTTAATGTCAATACTACCACCAAAAAGTATTAAAAGAAATTCGAAAGAGAAATGGTTAATTTTTTATGGGAGAAAAAAGAAGGAAAGAATATGTTGTACTGTAAAAAATGGGGGGACTTATGCTACCCAAAGGAGGAGACTTGTTTAGGTTTTATTATCCTAAATGACTTGACCAAAGCATGGGCAAGTAAAAATTAGTGGAGGTTAAAAGAAAATGATAGTCTTTGGGAGTAATATAAAAACTAAATATGGGCTAGGTAATAAGAAAATATTATAAGAAATATAAGAAGAATAAAAAGAATAAGAAAAATAACATGAATATGAAGAATTATGAAAATAAAAAGAATAAGTATAAGAAGAATACGAAGAATAAAAAGAATAAAAGAATAAAAAGTATAAAAAGAATAATAATAATAATAATAATAATAAGAAAATAAGAAGAAGAAAACCATGAGTATGATGTCTAAGAAGAATAAAAAGAATTAGAATAATAAGAATTAGAATAATAAGAATTAGAATAATAAGAAGAATAAGAAGAAAAAAATAATAAGAATAATAAGAAGTATAAGGAAGATAAGAAGAATAATATGAATAAGAAAACTAAGATGAATATAAAGAAAAATAAGAATAAGAAGAAGAAAATACTAATAATAATAATATGAAGAATAAAAAGAATAAGAAGAATAAAAGGATTAAGAAGAATAAGTTGAATAAAAAAAATACAAGAATAAAAAGAATAAGAATAAAAGAATAATAAGAATAAGAAGAATAAGAAGAATAATTAGAATAAGAAGAAAAAGAAGAATAAGAAGAAAAAAAGAATAAGAAGAATAAGAAGTATAAGAAGAATAAGAAGTATAAGAAGTATAAGAATAATAAGAATAAGAAGAAGAATAAGAAGTATAAGAATAATAAGAAGAATAAGAAGAATAAAAAGAATAAGAAGAATAAGAAGTATAAGAAGAATAAGAAGAATAAGAAGTATAAGAAGTATAAGAAATATAAGAATAAGAAGAGAATAAGAAGTAAAGAATAATAAGAAGAATAATAAGAATAATAAGAATAAGAAGTATAAGAAGAATAAGAATAATAAGAAGTATAAGAAGAATAAGAATAATAAGAATAATAAGAAGAATAAGTTGAATAAGATTAATAAGAGGAATTAGAAGAATAATAATAATAATAATAATATAATAATAAAAAGGATAAAAGAATAAGAATAATAAGAAGAATAAAAAGAATATTAAGTATATGAAGAATAATTAGAAAAATAGTACAAGAAAGAATAATAATAAAAAGAAGAATAAGAAAAAAATAGAAAAAAATAATTAAAAGAATTAGAAAAATTTGTAATATAATAAAACTAAAATGAATAAAAATATAAAAAGAATATAAAAAATAAGAAGAATAAAAGAATAAGAAGAATAAGGAAAATAAGAAGAATAAGAAAATAAAAAGATTAAGATAAATAAAAAAATAAAAGATATAAAGAATTAGATGAATAAGAATAATTAGAATAGTATGAAAAATAAGAAGAATAAGAAGAAAAATAAGAAATAGAAGAATAAGTAGAATAAGAAGAATAAAAAGAAAAAAGAATAAGAAGAATAAGAAGAATTAATAGAATAAGAAAAATATGAATAATATAAAAAGAGTAAGAAGAATAAAAAGAATAAGAATAATAATAATAATATAAAATAATAGTAAGAAGAATAAGAAGAATAAGAAGAATAATAAGAATAAGAAGAATAAGAAGAATAAAAAGAATAAGAAGAATAAGAAGAATAAGAAAATAAGAAGTATAAGAAGTATAAGAAGTATAAGAAGAATAAGAAGAATAAGAAGAATGACAAGAATAACAAGAGAAAGAAGATTAAAAAAATAAGAATAATAAGAATAATAATAATAATAAGAATAAGAAGAATTAGAATTATAAAAGAAATAACTGTTATAATAAGAATAAAAAGAATAAGAAAAAGAATAAGAAAAAGAATAAGAACAGAAACTGAAGAAGATTAATAAAAAAAATAAGAATGATAAGAAGGATAAAAAGCATAAGATGGATAACAAGGAAAAGAAGTATTAGATGTATAAGAAGGATAAATTGGATATGAATGATTATAAGGATAAGAAGGACAAGAAGGATAACAAGAATAATAAAAATAATATGAATAATAAGAATATGAATATTTAAAAAAATAAGATGGATACAAAGAATAAGAACAAGAAAAAAGAAAAATAAGCAGAATAATAATACTAAGATGAATAATAAGATAAGAAGAATAAGGAGAAAAATAATAATAACAAGAATAAGAATAATAGGAAGAAAAAGAAGAAAATAAAGAATAAGATTACTAAGAAGAATAAGATTACTAAGAAGACAAGATTACTAAGAAGTATAAGAATAATTAGAAAAATAAGTAGAATAAGAATAAAAAGAAGAAGAACATGAAGAAGAACAAGAAGACTAATAATTAGAATAATAAATAATATCAGAAGAAATAAGATTAATAAGAAGAATCAGAAGAATAAGAAGAATAAAAGAATAACAATAATAACAAGAATAAGAATAAAATTAAGAATAAAACAACAAGTATTGTCCTTCTCATTATTCTTTTATTCTCTTTATTCTTCTTATTCTCCTTATTCTACTTATTATTTGCATTCTTCTTATTCTTCTTATTCTTCAATTTTTTCTTATTATTCTTATTCTTCTTATTATTCGTATTCTTCGTATTCTTCTTTTTCTTCTTATTCTCCTTTATCTTCTTATTCTTATTTTTCTTAGTCTTCATATTCTTCTCATTATTCAAATTCTTATCATTCTACTTATGTTTCTTATTCTTATTCTTTTAATTATTTTCATTATTTAAATTCTTATCATTTTGTATTCTTCTATTATTTTTTTCTTATTAATATTAGTATTTTACTAATTATTCTTATTCTTATTTTTTACTTATTCTTCTTTTTATTCATATTCTTCTTATTCTTCTTATTCATTTTATTATTTTATATTACTTATTCTTCTTATTCTACTTATTTTTCTAATTCTTCTTATTCTTCTATTTCTTCTTATTTTCTATTTCTTTTATTATTCTTATTCTTCTAAATCTACTTATTATTCACATTCTTCATTTTCTTTTATTCGTTTTCTTCTTCTTATTCTTTTTTATTCTTATTCATTTATTTTTCTTATTTTTATTTTTCTCTTATTTTTTTATCTCATCATTATTACTATTATATATTATTCTATTTTTTATTATTCTTATACTTTTTAATCTTTTGTTTTTATTATTCTTCTTATTATTCATAATCTTACATTTTTCTTATCTTCTTTATTCTTCTTATTCTACTTATTCTTCATATTTATGTTATTCTACTTTTCCTTCTTGTTCTTCTTTTTCTTATTATTCTTATTTTTCTTCTTATTCTATTTATTATTATTATTATTATATTATTCTTATTCATTTTATTCTTCTTATATTACTTCTTCTTTTTCTTTTTTTTATTCTTTTCTTCTTATTGTACTTATTCTATATAATTCATCTTAATAATCTTATTCTTATTTTATTGCTATCTTCCATTATTATTTTATTCTTCTTATTCTTCTTTTCTTATTATTCTTATAATCAACTTATTATTCTGATTCTACTTATTGTTCTTGTTCTTCTTATTTTTCTTATTTTTTTTATTCTTCAAATTTCTTATTCTTATTCCACACTTATTCTTTTATTTTTTTATTCTTTTTATACTTTTTATTATTTATTCTTCTTATTCTTTATTTCTTTTTTTTTATTCTTCAAATTCTCCTAATTATTTTTATTCATCTTATTCTTCTTATATATTTATTTTTTTTATTCTTCTTATACTTCTTATTTTTTTAATTATTATTTTCTCATTATTCTTCTTATTTTTATTCTTATTATTCTACAAATTCTTCTATTCTTTATATTGTTCTTATTCTTCATATTCATCTTTTCTTCTTAATTTACATTTTCTTCTAATTTTTCTTATTCTTAATTTTCTTCTTATTCTTCATTTTCTTCTTATTCTTCTTATTCTTTTTATCTTATTCTTCTTATTTTTCTTATTCTTCATATTCTTATATTTTTCTTATTCTTCATATTCACCTTATTCTTCTTATTACTTATTGCTCTAATTAAAACTTTATCTTTTTATTTTTCTCATTCTTCTTTTTTTTGTTATTCTTATTTTTTCTTTTTATTCTTCTTATTCTTTGTATTATTTTTATTCATCTAATAATTTGTAATCTTCTTTTTTTTATCTTCTTAATTTTTTATTTTTTTTATTCTTCTTATTCTTCAGTATTCTTCTAATTCTTCTTATTCTAATTATTATTTATATTCTTCATATACTTCTTATTTTTTTCTTATTCTTATTCTTCTTATTCTTATTGTTTTTTTTTTTTTATTCTAATAATAATAATTATTATTATTATTATTTATATATTCTTTTTATTTCTTCTTATTTCTTAATTTTTTTATTCTTATTCTTTTATTCTTCTAAATCATCTTTTTCTTCTTCTTTTCTTTATCTTCTTATACTTATTATTTATATTCCTATTCCTCTTATTTTTTTATTCTTCTTATTTTCTTATTCTTTTATTATTCTTTTCTTCTTATTCTTCTTATTCTTCTTATTCTTTTATCTTTATTCTTTATTCTTCTTATTCTTCTTATTCTTTATTCTCTTATTCTTCTTATTCTTCTTATCTTCTTATTCTTCTTATTCTTTTATTCTTTTATTCTTTTATTTATTTATTACTCATATTTTTTTTATTCTTATTCTTCTTATCTTTCTTATTCTTATTCTTGTTATTCTTACTATTCTCATCTTCTTATTCTTCTTATATTTTTTATCCTTCTTATTCTTCTTATCTTTCTTATTCTGCTTATTCTTCTTATTCTTCTTTTTCTTTTTCTTATTATAATTATTCTTCTTATACTTCATTTCTTTGTATTCTTATTTTTGTTCTTATTCTTCTCATTCTTCATTTCATTTTATTCTTCATATTTATCTTATTCTTCTTATATTACTTATTTTTTTATTCTTATTATTATTCTTCATATTCTACTTGTTCTTCAAATTTATTATTCTTTTTAATAATCTTATTCTTCTATTTCTCTTATTCTCTTATTGTTCTTTTTTTTCTTATTCTTCTTTTTTCTAGTCTTCTTATTCTTCTTATTTATCTTATTATTCTTACTTTTTTATTCTTTTTAGTCTTATTTTCTTCTTTTTTTTAGTTCTTCTTATTCTACTTATTCTTATTATTCTTCTTATCTTTCTTATCCTACCTATCTTCTTTTCCATGTTATCGATGTATCCTTCTATTTCTTTTTATCATTCTATTCTTCTAATCCTTCTTTTCCTTCTAATCCTTCTAACCATTCTTATATTTCATATGCTTCTTATCCTTCTTATACTTCTTACCTTCTAATTATTTCTATTCTTCTTATTCTTATTCTTATTATTCTTCTTATCCCTGTTATTTCTCAAATTCTTCTTATTTTTCTTATTCTTCTTATAAATTTATACTTTTTTATTCTTTTATTCTTCTTATCTCTTATTACTTCTTATTTTTTCTTTTTCTTACTTATTCTTCTTATTCTTTTTAATCTTTCTATTATTCTGATTCTTCATATTTTTCATATTCTTCTTCTTTTTTTATATACTTCTTATATTCTTATTCTTCTTATTCTACTTATTATTTCACATTCTTTTTATTCTTCTTATTCTCCTTTATTCTCTTATTCTTCTTATTCTTCTTATTCTTATTATCTTTTTATTCTTTTTATTCTTCTTATCTTCATATTCTTTTATTTTCTTTTTTTTTATTTTTTAGTTTTTTTTTAAAAAAGTTGTTTTATATTTAACAAACCTTCACTTTTTTTGGAGGATAATCATGGGTTCACTAAAATTTTCAACACATAAGTAATTGCCTTACACAGTAAAGGTCTTTAACAAAACATAAACATAACCTAGATACATGTCATCTATCTATAAATAAAAGCTTTCTTTTTTTTACAAATACTTTCAAAATCTTCAACTTTTTTCTTCCATCTATTTAGCCTTGATGCTCACTATTTTTCTGGCTTGCCTTCTTCATGTAGTCCTCTCTTCTGTTTAGCTTCTGTTTTGTTTTATTTACATAAGAGTTTCACTTTGTTTGTGTCGTTATCTAGCCTTATCTTCTTTTTTCCATGCTATTTTGTTATTAAACTGCCCCTTTTTATGCCAAGCCCTTATCCTTCTCATCAATTTGAACTGGCTACTGAGATTTTTTAGCTTTTCTTTGTGGTTTTTCAACATACTTTAATATAATTCTAAATTGGTTTATGTAATCTTTGGTCTATTTTTCTATCTTTCTATTTATCTATGCTTGTATCCAGTTATGCCTGAATTTCATACCAGTAAACCAAGAACAACATTGCAAATGAAATGACATGAGACAAACACCAGATATATGAATCTTGCTATCTTTTATTTCTCAATCTTGTTGTCCTTCTTGTAGCTATTCATCTTTATACTTTGGTATAATTTCATGTAGGTTTTTGTATTCTTTAAGTCATATTTTCTGCCTTTCTGTTTATCAATGCTTGTCTCTAGCATGCTTATTTTTTCAGACAAAAAAAACCAAACATAGCAATGCAAACTATCTTGCTATCCAGCTGTCTGCCTTAAATCTAGATAGAAAGCCACCAATCATAGAATACAAAACCCAAAGAATATGTTTATCCATGCTTGTATCCAGCTATGCCTACATTTCATACCAAAAACCAAGCACAACAATGCAAAGGAATTACATAAGACAGAACATCATATATGAATCATGCTTTCCCTTCTTGTTGCTATCCAACTTTCTATTATGATATAAATTGGTTTAGTATTCATTAGGTTTCTTTTAGCTTATCTGTTTATCAATGTTTTTTCTCCAGCATGCTTGCTTTTTAGATAGAGAACCCAAGCACAGTAATGCATGACACTAAATATATGCTACTGCTTAAACAATCTTCTCCAGTTTTAATCCAGCCTCATGTTGTATGTTTCTAACTTACTTTTTATCTAGCTCTCTGCTTAAAATCTAAACAAAAAAAACCAAGCAGCATGTAAAAGCCCAATAATTTAAATATTTAAAAATTTGACTACCTAGTCTATAGCTTCTTATATTCTACAACTTAGTATCTATATCAGTCTCTTTGCTTGCCTTCCAGTCAATATTTTCAATCATAATATTTGTCGAGTTTTTTCCTTTTCCTAATCTCCAACCCCATTTAGTTGTGGTCTTGGAATCTCTATAATAGTGGCTATCCACCTGCTTCAGATTATCCAACTTTATATCATATTTCCAATGTATGTTTTCCCAACTTGTGCTTTCCCTTTGCTTTTATTGTGTTTCTAACGTATGGACATCCCTTTTATTCAGTATTTCTAGCCCTTTTAGCCTTTCTAGTATGTCTCTCTTACTGAATATGTCTCAAACCTTCTTTTGCTAGCTTATCTACTAGCACATTTTCCTCTATATTTATATTATATATTATATATATATATATATATATGTTGTTTTGGAAGCCTCCAACTCATTAATTAGGGTTTTAATATTCTCAAGCTCTTCTTCGTATCTGCACATGTACAACCTATTTGTCGCTAGACCCACTAGTAAATTTGAATCCACTTGAATTTGTATATTCTTATAATTACTTTCCTTGTAATTTTTTAAGGCTTTATATAAAGCTTGAATTTCTTTGTGCAAAGCCGAGACTGCCATCCATGTCCCTATTCTTCAAAAGAATGTCTTTTGAAGAATGTCTTTCATTGTGAAGGCTCTTTCTATTCTTCCTTCCATGTTCCTAATTACTCCTCCTCCTACCTCTCCCATTTCTCTATTAAAAATTCCATCCATGTATAGTGCTAGCCCTTCATGTGGCATAATCCATTTAGTAATTTGAATCCCTTGCCACTTTATTTTCTTCACATGAGGCTTCCATTCATTATCTATGTTGTCTTCTATTTCCTTATTTGTGACTTTTATTGGCATAGCAACGGGTAGATTCATAAACTCTTTTTTAATATCTTCTAAAATATATTTTGCCTTTATCTTGACTGAATCAAATCTACTTTTGTTTCTAGCTTTCCATATACACAAAATTACTATAAGTGTTAGGTTGTTCCTAGTACATCTAAGGATTTTATTACTAGAGGTTTGCTTATTCCAGCTTAAAAGTTTGGCTTTTAGGCCGACTTCCTTATGCTTAATATTTGTGAGAGTTTCTAATTGATTCAACACTTCTGTGGCAATTTTGCCTTAGAAAACAAATGCTCTATATTTTCCACTACTATAGAGCAACATTCATAATTTTACGCTAACCTTATACCCTTTTCTTGTATATTCTCAACTATTAGAATAACATTTGAGAGAACTTTCCATATAAAGGTCTTTATTTATTGTGGTGCCTCACTTTCCTAAACAAAATTATATATAGGTAGAGTTTTACCTTTATTTCTTACTATTGTTTTTTCCAATTTCATTGTAAAATTACCTTGATCATCCATTTTCACCCTCTTTTTTAGTATTGAGTGCTTATATACTATTTCTTTATGTTTTAACATTAATTTCCAGGCTTTAGAAGCCTTCCTAGTATCTTTAAAGTTCATTTATTTACTTCATATTTAGCTCTTAGAAATCTTGCCCAAAGACTATCATTTTCTTTTAGTCTCCACTAGTTATTACAAGCCCATGTATTTTTTATATCTTTCAAGCTAATTAAACCTAATCCTGCTTCTTCTTTTGGATGACATAAGTCTTTCTATTTTTTCCAGTGTAATTTTGGATTTCCTTTAATTTTCTCTCAGAGGAAAGAAGCCATTTCCTTCTCTAGTTTTTTTATAAAATTTTTTGATGGCTGGATATTCATTAATATATGTGTTAATATGCCTTGTAGTACATGTGATATGAGTGAATTCCTTCTTCCAAAACATAAGAGGTTTTCTTTCCATCCTGCTATTTTTTTCTCATTTTTCCTATTAAAAAACATAGTATTCTTCTTTTAACCTACCTTTATATATTGTGCAACCAAAATACATTAAAGCTCATTTCTTTTGGGTAAATCCCGTGATCATTTTTATTCTTTGTGCAATTCTTTTATGTGTTTTCTTTGCTATAATAAACTAGTATTTTACTTTATTCAATATTTGACATGTTTCCTCCTCAAAGGTCTGAAGTATATCCATTAGATTACTCATTGATTTATTGTTTGCATTTATGAATATGATTACATCATCTACATATGCCATGCAACCCACTAAAGGTGTTTTTTTGGTTGCTTAAAAGCTAGGATTTTTCCTTTTTCCATTCTTTGTTTCAAATTTAAAATGAACAATTCCAAATATATGTTCAATAACAAAGGTGATAATGGGTCTCCTTGCCTTAGACCTCTTATTGGTTTGAATTCTCCTTTTTTTTTTCCAATTACTAGAATTCTCAATCATATGTTAGAAATGCATCTGAAAATCAAATCTATCTAGGTTTCTAAGAAACTCATTTTTCTCAAAGTGTAACATAGAATATCTCATTCTACTCTGTCAAAAGCTTTTGATAGATCAATTTTATTACCACATTATGCAATCTTTTCTTTGTTCCAATTTTTCTCATCATTTCCAAGGCTAAGCTTATATTTTTTATCATTAATCTATTTTTAAAAAACATGTTTCTTCCTCTGATATTATATTTGGAAGGATTTTAAATAATCTATTCTATAGTAATTTTGCTAATATCTTATAAACTGAGTTGAATAAGTTTATTGGCCTGAAATTTTCACATTTCTGTGGGTTATCACATTTGGGTATCTATACAACGAAAGAGCTAGCCCATGATTTTGTGATATCTACTCTCGAAAATATCAATTTAATTTCTTCTATTAGGTCTTTTTTACTTTATGTCAGCTTCTTTGAAAGAAATCATTGTTCCATCCATCTGGCCCTGGTGCACTATCTTTATTCATACTGAAAACAACTTCCTTTATTTCCTCTTATTCTAGGAAATCTATTAATTTACTCTTTTCTTCTACAGTAACCTTACATGTGATAGTCTTGCAATAACGAGTTGCCTCTACATGCTATATTTTCACCAAGCTATTTTTTAAAATATTCTTCTAATTCTACTTTATTTGATCTTCATTATCTACCCACTCCCCTTCTATGTTTCTAATGCCTTTAATCTTTTGTTTTTCATTCTTGATTTTTAATATCGTGTGGAAGAATTTTGTATAATCGTCCCCTTCCTTAAGCCACTTAATCTTTGGACTTTGCTTCCAATACACCTCTTCCAAATGTAATCTAAGTTTTAATTCTACTTTTTCCTTGTTAAGTTCCTATCTAAGTGGCTCTCTTTACTCCTGCTCATATGCTAATTCTAGTTCCTCCACTTTTAGTTCATCTTCTATAATCTCTTTATTTATATTGCCAAAATAATTTTTATTCTATGTATTTAAACAAGCTTTTAGCCTTCTCAATTTATTATGTTGAACTTGTAATGGGTTGCCAGAGACCGATTCTGACCATGCATTTATAACTACATTATCAAAATCCATGTGCAAACCCTGCATATTCTGAAATTTGAAATGGTATTCTTATTTTATCTTGTTCTAAAAAGGTAGAAGCAAAGGATTATGATCAGAGCAGGTTCTATTTATATATCTCACTACTGTTGATTCTATAAAGTTTAACCATTTTTCATTATATAACACCATGTCTAAACTTGCCCATATTGTGCTTCTTTTCTTCCAATTATTACACCATGTATATTTTGTTCCTAATGGGTCCGCTTCAATCAAACTCACATTGGTTATAGCTTCATTAAACTGTGACATAGCCCCAAAATTCGAGGCTCTTCCTCCTTGTTTTTTATTGAAACTTCTTATTACATTAAAATCTCTTCTGATTGTCCATGGTATATCTTTTTTTGCTTTCTTTTCCATTTCTTTCCAAAAGGCCTTCCTGTCTTCTTTGGCATTTTTCGTGTAGACCACTAACAACACTGCTTCCGATGCCCTTCCTATTTTAAAATTTATAATTTGTTCCTTATCTTCTAATATTACTAAATCTATAAGTTGCATCCACATAAATCTTACTATTAATGTTTGCAAATGCATTTTCAAAACCAATTATGTTTTTATGTTTTTCTAATTGAATTTAATCTGTCATCGGTTCCACTATTATAACTATATTAAGGATATGAATTTTTATTATTTTTTAAGTCTATTTGTTGTATGAGTATTTGCTACTCCTCTCACATTCCAATATAAGTAACTATCCATTAATGACAAACTTTGCTTGTGCTCTAGTTACACATTTTGACTTATATTTCATTATCATATATTTCTTAGTATTTCTAGGTGCCTTTGTATTGATATTTTCCATTATTTCTTATTCCTTGTTATTTATTTTTTGGATCCTCTCGAGGTGCATTTTCATCACATTTATTTCCTCCATTGCTTCCTCTCTAGTTTGAAATCAGCTTCTTTCAGCCTCCAATAGCAAGTCATCCTTGAGATGAAATTGTCTTGCCTCCAAATGTGCCTGTTTCTTAGAAAAAGTATAGCTCTTGGAGTCGGGCTCCTCTTCTGGGTCATCCAGCAAATCATCATTATCCATCCAGCTTTGTTCCTCATCCCTTTGTGTCTTTCTTGAGAAAAACCTTCCTTCTCTCTTGTTTCTGCTTGCCGAATCCTCTAGATTTATATTTTCCACTAAAGTACTAATTTCAACAATTGTAAGTCCCTTCACTAGTTGCCTTAATAACATTAATATTTTCTACTTTTTTACCTATACTTTTATCCCCTATATTTTTGTTTTAAATAACTAGCAGGGACATGTTAATTTTATCAATATTTTTATTAAAGTATTTTACCACTGCCCATTCTTGATTCTCCTCCTTTCCTCCCCTCTCACCATCATTAATTTTGTGCATTCTGCCCATGTTCTCTCCTCTCTACTGTTATTTTAAATATCTAGTAAGGTAGGGGTATTCTCCTCCTTCCCTCCACTAGCCACATTCATTTCCGCATTATTAGTGTATGTGTTCTGATATTCAACCAATTATTTTTCATTATTCTAATCTTTTTTAACCCATGCAATTTTTCTCTTCTCAATTCAATAGATTTTATTATTTTTCTCCATTCTGCCCATTCCATCTAGGCATTCCTCCTCCCCGTGGCCCATATTATACACTTTAAGCAATATTGTGGGATAAATTTTGGAACATTGGGTTTCCAGAACTAATGTTCATCATTACTACCAATCCATTGTATCAATGGAGGTAATGAGAGAATTAAACTCCACACAAATCCCTGCATTATTTGGTATAGCCATTAAGGTAGTGGCTCATCTCTTATTATCAGTTTACCATCATTTTGCTAAGAAGAAGGAAGCATGCTTACTGTATAGATGATGAGGAAGGTTAGGAAAATTCAACCATATCGGCTACCAGTGTCTCCTTCTTTGGGATAAAATCATCTGTCCATTTTAGCATTCTAATAAGATATCTCTTTTATCCATTGTCACCTCATCCAGAGCATTTGAAAATCTTATCCTCGAAGCATTGTAGAATAGTATGTTTAGCATCGTAATCCCCATTTTTACATTACCTATGAGCTTTAAAGTTCCAATAAACTCTTGTATTTCCTTTACACGAGGCTTTCCATGTGAAAATTTTCTTATGATAGTGTGATTAAATGGCTTGGCAAGTTTAACGAGCATTGCAAAGGGAAAGTAAATGGCCTTATTGCACAAATTGAAGCTTTCTGTTTCAAAAAATCTAACTTTCTCTCTCTTATTCTTAGAGCTATGGTTTTTCAAAGATTTGTTTCTTCTTCTTTTTTTATTCTTCTTATTCTTCTTAATCTTTTTATTCTTTTTATTCTTGTTTTTCTTGTTATTATAGTTATTCTTTTTATACATCTTATTATTCTTATTCTTCTATTTCATAATTTTCTTTTTATTTCTTCTTATTATTAATATTGATCTTATTCTTCTTTTTATTTATACTTTATATTATATTATATTTTTTTTTATTCTTCTTATTCTTGTTATTCTTATTCTTCTTATTGTTCTTATTCTTCTTATTATTTTTATTTATTATTATTATTTTTTATTTTATTTTTATTCTTCTTATTCTTTTTATACTTTTTAATCATTTTATTTTTATGATTCTTCTTATTCTACTTATTTTACTATTCTCCCTATTCTTCTATTTCTTCTTTATTCTTCTTATTATTCTTATTCTACTTATTCTTTATATTTTTCATAATCTTTTTATTATTTTATTCTTTTTATTTTTTTTATTCTTCTAATTATTCTTATTCTTCTTATTCTTTTAATTCTTCTTATTCATCTTTTTCTTTTTATTATTCTTGTTTGTCTTATTCTTCTTATTATTCTTTATTTTCTTATTCTTCTTATTTTTCATATCTTTTTATTCTACTACTTCTTCTTATTCTTATTTTTTTATTCTTATTCTTCTTATTCTTCTAATTTTTCTTATTCATCTTATTCTTCTGATATTATTTATTATTCTAATTATTATTCTTTCTATTCTTCTTCATTCTTCTTCTTTTCTTCTTATTCTACTTATTTTTCTAATTCTTCTTATACTTCTTAGTAATCTTATTCTTCTTAGTAATCTTATTCTTTATTTTTCTTTTTCTTCATATTCTTATTATTCTTGTTATTCTTCTTTTTCTTCTTATTCGAGTTATTTTTCTTATTTTTATTATTCTACTAATTCATCTTATTCTTCTTTTTTTTGTTCTTATTCTTAATATCATCTTATTTTTTTAAATATTCAAATTTTCTTATTCTTATTATTCGTATTATTTTTATTATTCTTGTTATCCTTCTTGTCCTTCTTATCCTTCTAATCATTCATATCCAATTTATCCTTGTTATACATCTAATATTTCTTTTCCTTGTTATCCATTTTATGCTTTTTATCCTTCTTATCCTTCTAATCATTCTTATATTTTTTTATTTCTTCTTCTTCATTTTCATTTTGTTCTTCTTATTCTTTTTATTTTGTTTTGATTCTTATTCTTCTTATTTTTTTAATCTTCGTACTCTTGTTATTATTGTTATTCTTGTCATTCTTTTTATTCTTCTTATACCTTTACTTCTTATTCTTCTTATTCTTCTTATTCTTCTTATTCATCTTATTTTCATATTATTCTTATTCTTCTTATTCATCTTAATTTTTATTATTATCATTATTATTATTATTATTATTATTTCTTCTTCTTATTCTTTTTATTCTTCATATTCTTTTTATTCTTCTTACTCTTTTTATTATTCATATTTTTCTTATTCTATTAATTTTTCCTATTCTTCTTTTTCTTTTTTTCTTTTTTTTCTTCTTATTCTACTTATTCTTCTATTTCTTATTTTTATTCTTATTCTTCTTATTTTTCATACAAATCTAATTTTCTTATTCATCTAATTATTTTTATATCTTTTATATTTTTATTTATCTTAATCTTTATATTTTTCTTATTCTTCTTTTTTTCTTTATTCTTCTTATTCTTTTTATTCTTCTTATTTTTGATATTATTCTTATATTTTTATTCATTTTAGTTTTATTATCTTACATATTTTTCTAAATCTTCTAATTATTTTTATTTTTCTATTTTTTATTATTCTTTTTATTAGAATTATTTTTATTGTACTACGTATTCTAATTATTCTTCATATACTTAATATACTTCATATTCTTTTATTATTCTTATTCTTATTCTTTTTATTCTTCTTATTATTCATATTCTTATTATTATTCTTATTGTTATTATTCTTCTAATTCATCTTATTCTTCTTATTCTTCTTATTCTTCATATTCTTCTATTCTTCTTATTCTTTTTATTCTTCTTATTCTTCTTATTCTTCTTATTCTTCTTATACTTCTTTTTTTCTTATTTTTTATTCTTCTTATTCTTCTTTATTCTTCTTATTCTTTTTATTCTTCTTATTCTTTTATTCTTCTTATTCTTCTTATTCTAATTATTCTTCTTATTCTTCTTATTATTCTAATTCTTCTTATTCTTCTTATTCTTCTTATTCTTCTTATTCTTCTTATTCTTCTTATTCTTTTTTTATTGTATTTTTTTATTCGTCTTATTCTTCTTATTCTTTTTAATCTTTTTATTCTTCTCATTCTTCATATTATTATTATTATTATTTATTATTATTATTCTTCTTCTTCTTATTCTTATTTTTCTTTATATTCACCTTTTTTTTATTCATATTATTCTTATTATCTTCCTTAAACTTCTTATTATTCTTATTATTTTATTTCTTCTTATTCTTCTTATTCTTCTTATTAATCTTATTTTTCGTATTCTTCTTAATCTTCTTATTCTTCTTATTCTACTTATACTTCTATTTCTTCTTATTAATTTTATTCTTCTTATTTTTTTATTCTTCTTATTCTTATTGTTCTTTTTGTTCTTCGTGTTCTTCTTGTTCTTCTTAATTTTCTTATTATTCTTATTTTTCTAATTCTTATTATTCTATATATTCTTATTATTTTATAATTATTTTTTTTCTTTTTATTCTTCTTATACTTATTATTCTTCTTTTTCTTCTATTCTCTTATTCTTTTTTTTCTTATTTTTCTTAATATTATTTTATTCCTCATTTTCTTTTTTATTTTTTATTATTCTTTATATTCTTTTTATTCTTCTTATTCTTCTTATTATTCTAATTTTTCTTATTCTTTTTAATCTTATTATTATTCTTATTCATCTAAGTATTATAATTCATCTTATACTTTTTATTCTTATTATTCTTCTTATTCTTAATATTCTTTTTATTCTTCTTATTCTTCTATTCTTCTTATTCTTCTTATTTTCTATTCTTATTATTCTCTTTCTCTTCTTTATTTATCTTATTCTTCGTATTCTTCTTATCTTCTTATTCTTCTTATTCTTCTTATTCTACTTATTCTTATTATTCTTCTTATTCTTCTTATCAACTTATTCTTCTTATTCTTTTAATTCTTCTAATTCCTCTTATACTTCTTATAATTTTTATTATTCTTTTTCTTTTTATTTCTTACTCATCTTATTTTTCTTAATCTTCTAAATCTTCTAATTCACATATTCTTATTATTCTTCTTATTATTCATATTCTTATTCTTCTTCTTACTCTTCTTATTCTTCTTATTCTTCTTATTCTTCAGATTCTTCATTTTCTTCTTATTCTCCTTATTATTTTATTCTTCTTTATTTTCTTAATATTTTTTATTCTTATTATTCTTATTATCTTCTTAATTCTTTATATTTTCTTCTTATTCTTCTTTTCTTCTTTTCTCTTTTTCTTTATTTTCTTCTTTTCTTCTTTTTTTCTTTCTTTCTTATTTTTTTTTTTCTTCTTTCTTCTTTTCTTCTTTTT